>JAPSGF010000132.1:308587-447581 GCA_035772895.1 Perdix hodgsoniae
ATTACTGTGTTGTTCTTTTCCATTCTTCTGAAATACAATATAATGAACGTTAATTTTCAATTCAGTTTTAGTGCACTCACGACTGCAGGTCCCTCTGTGATGTTTTCCCAACAGCTACCACTTTTCCAATATGAAGCACCTTTACCCTTTTTCATTCTCCTTGCATTACATATTTTCACATTTCTGAGCACTCTCATGCCCCCTTTTCCTACTTTTCCATGCTATAATCATCTTTTAAAGACAAGGCTATAGTTAAGCCATAGATCTGTACAGTGGCAGAACGTCCCAATTCTTTCTTCAGTCCCTCTCTAATGCATCCTAACATTTTATTTGCTCCTTTGACTGCTGCCAAGTGTTGGGCTGAGGTTTCCAGAGAACTGTAAATATCCAACCACAGAGCTGTATTTCTGTACATGCAGTCCTTGATCTAGTTTTGTCACATTTCAACTTTCCTGCTGTCAGTAAGACTGATTCAGGATATACAGACCTGTGGGAATAAAGCATATTTGGGAACAAATATATAAATAAATAAATACTTTTATATTAATATAAAAAGTATATTTGGGACTAACAGACAGCCTCTGCTTAAATGCAACAAATGCCTTTGGGGTGAAGCTGACATGTGAGTGTGCTGCGTTTAAACCACTTTGAGACAACTTAAAGAAAAAAGAACCTCAATCCCAGCTCTGAAGTCATGTCCTGAAAAGGCAGGTAGGAAACAAGACAGTCCTTGTTACTGCAGGCCTCAGTACTCTGTTGTCCACATATCAGTGGGGAATGAATGGCTTTTATTACAAAAGCATAAAGGGATAAAGAAGGATAAAACTCCTGTATAAGCTAAGGTGAACAGTCCATGCTGCAAGAACTTCTGATCCAAAGATGGAGATCCAGAGATGGAAATAGATGGATGAGAACAGGAGCAACAGCAACATGAGCAGATTGATGCTGTGATGCTCTGCCTGTAGAAGTGCTGGAATTTTTCCCAATTGGCAATGGAGAGAGCAGTGGGGCCATGGCAGTGGGGCCATGGCAGTGCAAGGGCGGCGTGACAGACCAGGGTGAGTGCAGGATAAAGGGAAAAGCCCATGAGAGGAAAGGGTGTGGATCTCAGAGCTGGTGGAGAAGAGAGCACTGAGCAGAAATCACAGCAGCCTGTACTGCCATGGAAGTGGTGCTGTTATGATCAGCTCTTCAAACAGGGGCATCACTGAAGGGGTACGTCCTGCATCCCCTGAGGCTGTGCTTCTCCTCCAAAGGTGGACACGCAGTATCCCTCTGGTGTCTTTGTTCCTGGCAGACAAACAGCACACTCACTCTTCTGACTCTGCTTTCCAGAGGCTGGGAGGAAAGGTTTGCTGTGCAGCACTGGGCAACAGCACTTGTTCCTGCACATCAGGGAACCACACTCACACATTCCATGTCCACTTCAAATGTTCTACTCATTCTTTCTTGTATGTCTTTCCCCATAACACGTCTAGTGGACATCAGGAGTCTTTTCTACACCTGAGGAATAGATATGGAGGACAGAAGTGCATCTACACTCAATGTTCTGAACATCACCATGCTGCCTCATGCAGACCGGGCAGCTGCAGGGAAGAAGCCTGACCTGCTGGTAGCACTCACCTATTGCAGCACTCAGAGGGCATCACTTCTCAGGTATTGTGCCACAGACAGCAGAGTGCAGCTTCCTTACTGCTCAGGGATGGCTCACATCAGTAGATTCCTTGTCGTGCTGACCAGCTGCACCTGGTGCCATAGGTGCAGCTTCCCTTCATCTGGGAATGAAGGAAATCTTAGCCCAGGACAGAAGAGGCCCACCTGATAAAGCCAGGGAAATGAGGCTGGCAAATTGCACGTCCTACGCCTTCATTGTCCTTCCAACCTCTTCCCTTCCTCTTACCTAAGCACACCTGGAACATCTCCGCTGTGGGGGAGGAGTGAACCAATAATTCACGGATAGGAGGAAAGAGTTTAACTTCCTTTTAAAACCATCTTCTCAGCAGCCTCTCCTTGCAATAAAAATAGAAGGGCACGTGATGCTGGAGAAACACTGAGTCAGATCCAGAGCTCCTTCTCCTGTCCTGTTCCCGTGCTCAGGAGGCTGTGCTTTGGTTGGTCGCTATATCTGTGTCCTGGTTTCTGGGTAAGAAGAGGATAGGTATAACACAAGGCTGCTAGATTGGGTGCTAAGCTTATTGCCTTTTCTTTATTTGTTACTTCATTTTTCCTTCTTCTTCTAAACCTTTGATCTTGTGAAAACAACTATCTTTCTTCCCCTCACACAAGGCTCCATGGTTTCTCTTTCATCTTTTGTCTAGCTCACTGAATATAAAATTAATAGGCAGGGAGAAAATGAGAGAAAAATATGATAATGACCACAGTACTTCACTACAGCTTTGTCTTTTCCTGTTTTCTTTCTGCCATTTGAGTCCTGCAGGCTCTGTGCAGCCATCAGCCCCTGCTCTCCTCCAGCATTTTCCCCCACGGATCTAAGAGTGTTCTACAACTGTCAGTTAATTAAGCAATCTCCGTGCAGAAAGTTTCATAATGCTCATTTCAAAGTGAGAAAACTAGAGCAACGAGAGTGTTGTTTATCACCAATTAATGGTAAAATTAGTAATAGGCCCCCGGAGTCTCACAGACCTTACGTTTTAATGAAGTGCACTCACCTCCATTCTTTAGAATGAAATGATTTTACCCCATGCTTCTAAAAAGGATTTTCACGCTTCCTTCTCCAAAACAATAGAAACACCTCTCTTCCTCACAACAAATATTATGTCAGTGCAGCTCTCAGCAGCAGCAAAAAAAACCCCTCCCAGATCTACAAGGATTCAGTGCTTAGCTGTTCTCCCCTCTTTCCCAAGGCCTTTCTGGTGACCACAGCAGATATGGTCACAATCATGTTGCATAAAAAACCAGAGCTGGGAACTCAGCGCATGAAAATCCTAAGTGTCTCAACAAGTTATCAGTCACCGGTCTGAGCCGTAGGGCATCTGTCGCGCCCAGCAGTTCCTTCTGTGCAGATTAAATATCAGCTTGCAAAGAGAAAAAGGAACAGCACCACATGCCTGAATTCACTGGGGAGGTTTTCCCTGATGCATGAGATACAAACGTGGCCAATTCCCTCCTTGGTGGGTGATGACTCTGCTCCTCTCACACCTCCATCATCACTCATTGTATTCACCTCTTTGTCCCATGGCTGTCAGCTGTGCAAGTGTAAGGTGCAGGGTGTCCTATTTGGCTTCTCTAAGTAAAATGTGGGCTTGATTGGAAAGATGATACAGTTGGGGCTATTCAGATAGGAAAGATGAGGTGCAGTCAGCTTTCTCATTTAGATCTAAGGGCTTAGAGGGTCTCCCCTCATTCCCCTCCCCAGAGGTGTTCAAGAAATACTTAGATGTTGTACTGAGGGAGATGGTTTGGTTAGAAATATTGGTGGTTGGTTATGTGGATGGTTGGGGTGGATGATCTTGGAGGTCTTTTCCAACTTTGGAATCATAATTCTGTGATTCTATGATTCTATGAGCAGCTGCTATTCCGCCTTGCAGTCCCTCCAGAGGACTTTATTTGACACTCAGATTGAGAGAATGAAGAACAATTGGGGATACTCTATTTCCAGAGATACCAGGATGGTCTATGGTGTCATTAGTCTTCAGATGTTCTAAAATGTGCTACTTTATACCAACCCAGTGAGAATGGTTTGGGTTGTATTGCATCTCCTCAGTGTGAGATACACCACGGTTCCCACTTCCAGTGAGGCTGTGCTCCTGTTTTACCCTTTTTACCCATTTGATTCTTTCCTTTCTTCTTTTCCTTCCTAAGTGTCTGTGCTTTCTTGCAACTCACGATTCTATGATTTTAGGAAATCACTGCTGTCTTGATATATAAAAAATGAATCTGATCTAAATTTATGTCACTTACACTTAGCTTTATTTTTTTCCCTCTTGCACATCATCCTTAAAAGTGCAGCTGCAGAAATGAGACTGGCATTAAGGCTGATGGCACAACACAGGAAATCCTGTGTTCAAAACCACCGTCAAGTGGATGTGATTTTGAGGATGCTTCAGATGTTTGTGTTCACAGCAGCCTCCTCCCTTTGCTTAGGCAAGGACTACTGTGCATCACACCCAGTGCTTCACTGAGGGCAGTTCCTCTTCCATTGCATTCCTCTTTCTTGTCTGATTTCCATTATTTTCTACATCTACCATCAACTTTAGTAAACAGACACCACCACCACAAAGAAATACGGCTTTGCAGTGAAGTTTAACAGAGGATGTCACCTCAAACATATCTGTTGGAACATTAGTAATCTCACACAAGAACAAATCCTGCTAATTTATAACAGATCCTAAACTGGAAAGATTTCAGCCAAACCAATAGGAATGCTTTCCGTGACCAGACCTGGGCTGTTTATTCAGCCCAGTGCAGTTGTAAGGTCTGATTCAATGATTCCGAAATCAGTGCTTCTTATGATATTGTTTTCCACATCACTGTTTAAAACAGTTCTCCAAACAGAAGAAGATAAAAGACTTTTTTTTTTTTGCTGTCCCTTGTACATGCTGAAGCCAAAAGTCAGCTATCCCTCATGCTATTGCTTTTTTGTCCTTTGCCAGGGACAGCACTTTTTCTTTTGCTACGATCCACACAGTATCTGCTGTGAGAGTTCAGATACAAATCTAGAGATACGAGATGATAGAATGGCTTAGGCTGGAGGGGACCTTAAAGGTCATCCACTCCCAACCTCCTGTCATGGGTTGGGTGGCCCAACTCAGGCTGCCCACAGCCCATCCATGGCCCTGAATGCCTCCAGAGATGGGCACCACAGCTCTGGGCAGTGCCGACACCTCACCGCCCTCTGAGTAAAAGATCACTTCCTAATATCTCACCTAAATTTCCTTTCTTTTAGTTTAAATCCATTCTCCCTTTTGTTCTATCGCTATCAGACTGTAAAAAGTCACTCCCCCTCCTGCTTATGGGCTCTCATTACCGCAAGGCCGCAGTGATGCCCACAGCCTTCTCTTCTCCAAGCTGAACAAGCCCACCCATGGATCCACAGACCCATAAGGCGTTTGGGTTTCATTTTCTTCCATTAAATATAGACACTTCCACCCGCAACAGCCACCCTAGGATTCCTTCATAACTGATGGAGAGAAATAGGCATATTTACGAGAGAATTTATCTCATCATCCTTAGCTGATGTCTGAAATAGCTCAAATGAAATGCAGACTAAAATAACCTATTTTTCTCCATTGATTAGAGAGGAAGCCTGAAGGGTTAGCTCAGATATAAACGTCAACACTATAGGCAACAAGATAGGTGAGATGAATCCCCAATTAACCCACCAGTTCTATGCGATGAGCAGTAATAGGAAAAAAAAAAAGAGAAACAGGAAAATGAAGGTGTTTATGAAAGGGTACTCAGATGAATGGTGCCAGATCAGGTGTAGGCATCAGGTTTTTCCCACTTCAGCCCAGTTCCTTTGAATACTACTCTGCAACTTCCAATTAATTCTTTATAGTGCAAGAGTACACTTATGAAATTCAGTCCATAAATTTATACACACAGAAATAAAATTTATATATATCTAATTTACATTTTAAATTAAGCTTCACTGGCTTTTGACCCAGTGATTTTCTATTCCCGGAGGCCAGTAAAACCAGTTTGTTGAGATCAGTTCATCAGGTGAATGAGCACATCCTGACTAACGCCAGGATCAGTCTGATATACAAAGGCTCCAGTTTCATATTTGTCATGGGAGCCATCCCAGACCAGAATGTGAAGGTGGCCTTTATTTCAGCTATCGGATTCAAGCACCAATTAAGTTCTCCATTTGGGTTAACTTTATTTATTTTATTTTATTTAAAGTGAAAATTAGGGTTGCCTGCTGTGATAACGGCTGTTTAGCTACCTTGTCATAGCTGACTGGGTACGTGTCTCCCCTCACTAAACCAAATCCACTATTTATTCTCTCAGTCCAATTCTACTGGCATACATGTGCACGGGTGATTTTGCAGCGGAGGCTTTACATGTGAGTTGGAAATGAGACCATTATCTCATACTGCAGAGTGACTGGTGAGCGTCCTTCCAAGATGCTACAGTCCCAAAGGTAGTTTAATCCTAACTTTGCTGTGTACCATGAAATGCAATTATTTTACAGCTAACCAGTTTCAGAAATGCTTAAGGTAGTCCGAAGCAGAGACTGTGCTGGGCTAGCTTCTAACACAGGGAGGATTTTATATTGATGTGCCTATAGATGCTACCTATGTGCCCTATTATGGGTAGAACATTTGAGTGGAATGACTTTGACATTCTTCCTTTTATAAATGCTATATGCTTTGGTTACCTTTCAGCTGCTACCCAAAGGGCAAGTCCTTTCCCTCTTGTGTTCTCCACTGGGAGCTGAGCATAGGAACATGACCATCAGGACAGGACCCCCAAGCAGATCAGCTCCCCCCACCGTCTTCTCACAGATGTCATTGCAGGAAATCTCTCCACAGCCACCACTCGGCTCCTGCAGCTCTGAGCCTCAGCAGCCAAACCCCAGGGAGGGAAGGATGCAGTCAGTGCTCTGACACCAGATGAGAGTTGTGCAGGCTGGTTTTTGTACTTTATTTGTTACGCAGGGAATGCCTTCTGACAATATTTTTCAACCTGGGAATTACTTGTAAATTATTTGATGCATCAGCTGTTTTAAACATTCAGTCTATATTATACATGGCTGGTTCCTTATCCCAACACAGCATAGCTTTGGTTTCTCAGCGGAAGGAAGCATTCACAAGCCTTGCCTGCATTTTCCAGGTGGCTGCACAAAAATTTCTGATAGTAACACCCATGCAAGTCTGTACTGCCTTCCCTTTTCACAAGTGGTAAAGGGGAAACAGTTGCATGCAAAACCATAGAATGACTCAGTTTGGAAGGGACCTCACAGCCCCAATTCCCCTCTCCATAGGCTGGGTGCCCCTAGCTCAGGCTGCTCAGGGCCCATCCATGGCCTCAAGTACCTCCACCAGGGATGGGGCACCACAGCTCTGGGCAGTGCAGTGCCTCCCTGCCCTCTGAGTGAAGGATTTCTGCCTTAAGCATCTGAATTTCCCTTCTTTTAATTTTCAATCACCCCCTTTTGTCTGATCACTATCAGACTATAAAAAGTCACTTCCCCCCCTGCTTATGAGCTCCTTGTTACTGGAAGGCCGCAGTGAGGTCTCCCCACTCTTCCCTTCTCCAAGCTGAACACCCCCAGCTCCCTCAGCCTTTCTCCATAGAGAGCTGCTCCAGCCCTCTCAGCATCCTCCTGGCCCTCCTCTGGCCCCGCTCCCACAGCCCCACATCCCTCCTGTGCTGGGGGCCCCAGGCCTGGATGCAGCACTGCAGGTGGGGCCTCATGAGGGCAGCGCACAGGGGACAGCCCCCCTCCTCAGAAGGGCTTGGCCGAATTCAAACAAAAATTGAAGTCAATACATGGGTTTTCTGCAGTATGCTGTCTGCAGCATTTGGTACAGCTCACGTTGTACCAAAGGAGCAGGAAGCTGCAGGGACTGTGTGGAAAAGCCTCCAAAATACTTTACAAACCCACGAATTATCCCATTTTTCAGCAAAATGTAAGTGGTCTGCCTGCAAGTATTTTAACAGAATGATCTCAATCCACCAAATGTGCACTGTTTCTCTAAATTCAGAATGCCAATACCTGCACAATATGAGAAGTTTAGGGGTGCATCCTAAAGGCCTCCTCCTCTTCTCTGGGATCTGAGCAGCTGAGCAGCATGTTGCCACACAGGTCTCCCTGCAGTCCTACTGGTGCTGTGCATGCAGCTAAAAGGAATTGATCGCTGCATTGATCAGATATAAAAACAAGGCAATTTGACACAAAAATGTGATTATAAATACTTAAAACATTCTCCATCCCATGTGTCATTGCCACTCTCTGGTAACGCCTAAGCCTCACCAAACTCTGTAGCCTTGAAAAAGCACTGAGATGTTTAATGCACACAGAGAATGATGATAATCATGCAAAAAAAACCCCAAACAAATTAGGCAGTGTGCCGAGGGCTAAGAAGAATGTAAATGTTGTAAGGCAGTGCATTTCTTGGTGCCCTTTCTGCCTCTGTCGGTGCTCCTTTGCTCTTCGTGCTTGTTCTTCTGTAAGAGTCCCACATCACATTGCCATTCTGGCTTCTTGTCTCCACATTAATGCATAAATCTGAGCATCTGTCACTTAGGCTCCCTGGAGCTTGTAATGATATTCCTTTCAAACAGGAACAAAGAGCCTACTATCTCCATAACTAACACATCCTACCTGAGTGTTCTCTGATGGACAGCAAAAGAAAACAGTTATACATTTAAAAAACAAAACACCTTTGGGATTTCTCAGCACTTCCCTCTCCCTGGATGATCTGTAAATATTCACACGGCTTCACTGATCTTTTTACTTTCTTTCATCATATGACCCATAAAGCCTCACATATCTGGCTGTCCATGTCTCCTGTTTGTTTTGTTTGTCCCTTCTCATTTCTGTTTTCTGCAATTATCAATGCCCTGTGTATTTTGCTGCTTTCTGCTTTGGCTGCAGAGACTCAGGGAAAAAACAGATGTTGCTCCAGGCACAGTGAAAGGCCCTGAATTGGATGTCTGCAGATACAATAATATGAATAATAGCTAGTGTTTGATTCTACTTAGTTTTTCTAAAAAATGTGGATAGGCTCCAGAACCTATCCAGAAGGTTCACAATGATACTCTAGTATTGTGACCTACCAAACACTGCTTCATCCTGAACTGGCCATACTCTTTATCTCAAGGCTCTCATGGTGACGCTGGCTGCCAATGGGCTCTTGGTTTTCATAGAGCTTTCTTTTATCCCTTCTCAGATGGAACCTAGGGTGGTCAGTCCACCCCACAAACTTGGAGGGCGCCATTGTTTTTGCCTAACCATGTCTACTCATCTACTCAGGGGATGGCCAGCACCGGTAACTTAAGTACTTCTCTTCCCTTTGTGCCTTGAATGTTAGCTTCCTTTAGAATCATAGAATAATAGAATACTTAGAGTTGGAAGGAACCTCTGAAGGCAATCTAGTCCAGCTCCCCTGCAACGAACAGGGAGGCATTCAATCCCTTCAGCCATCATCCCAAGGCCCTGAAGTCTCTTTTGACAGCTCCCTGGTCCTTCTCTCCCTCTTTGAAAACCAGCAATGGATATTGGTCTGTCAGCCATATCAGGCTAAGTAGTTTTCCAGTGACAACTCTCACCTGAGCCCCAGGAAGACAGTAGACTTCTCTAAAAAAAGGGTCTGCTCGGCATATTGGAATTCAGTTCCCTGTAGGGAGGAATCACCTACAACCTATCTCCTCTCCTTCAATGAAGTAGCCTTGGTGTTGGGGGGAAGGTTTTTCCTGGTTTGGTTTTGCTAGCATGTCTAGATTGAGTGGGTTGTTGCCACCCACAGATGGGAAGGGATTAATACAGTCATACTGTCAGTGTATGGCTCTGCTTATTCCATCTTTTTAAATGTAATTGACATTTAGGATCAGCTTCACCCAAATTTGAGACAGGAGGAAAACTTTCAGGTATATTCATCTCCTGGGATTTTCCTGAAATAGGCATCACTTTTAGTGAGACCATCAGTGCTACCTAGGGAAGACTGCAGTAAAAGCTTAATATCTCATAGAGTTTAACTGCAAAGGCCTTGGAGAATGGAAAGATTCATTACAGACTTACATCTTAGTGAACAGCAGAAATCCTAATCACTATGCACAAGATTAGGAAATTAGGCATAATTAGTGACACTAGTCATAGGAAAGCCTGTAAAATGCAGTCCGTACTTCTGTGCTATCCACGTCCAGATGTATATGAAGCTACCAGAACTTACTAAAATAACATGAGATATCTGTATTTAAGTAATTTTGATATGAACTTGTAAGTGGAAGGACTTCTTGTTTACCTATCAGTAATTATCAGTAAATTATGCTACTTCAGCTGCACATGGACTTTTCCTACAGAAACTGTTAATGAAGGAGGAAGGCCTTGAATATCCTAAATGAAGAAAAAAACATGAGGAATGTCTCACCCACTGCATCCCATGAATGCTCCGTGGCTGTATCCAACCCACTGCTGAGCACTGCAGTGGAGGAGGGCAAGGCAGCTGCTATGGGGAAGAAGCACCATGTTACCTGTAGACCCTTGCTCTGAAACAAACAACAGCCACTTGTATACAGACAGGAAACTCTCATTCCTGTTTAAGACTTATAAATGATCTCCAAAAATGTGCCTGGAAAGACGATCATAATTGCATTGGATGTAAAGAGTAATAGTATCAACACAGACACTGAGGTCAGACACAAGGTAAATTCCCCACATCTTGTTCCAGCTCCCCACTATACACCTATAATTACACATCTTTCTATCTCTACAAACCACAGGGGCTACAAACAAGATTATTTCTATTCTGATTAGAAATCCCACTCTGCTCAGATACAGACCATCCATTTCTCTGAAATTGTCTGACTAACAAAATTAAGTTAAATTTGGAGCAGTTTCCAAGCTCTCCGAGCTCACAGCTCACTCTTGCAAGGGACTGCCATACAGGCATCAGTGTGGTAATCCTGAAATGTGTGGAAGAAGTCATTGAACAAATACGGAAATGGTGGCTGAGACTCCCTGGTTTTAGAGGCAGAAAGCAGCATCATATGGAGGAGCTCAGAAAGTTGGCTGAGAGCTTTGGACACGGAGGAGACCCAGGGACCAGGACAGTTGTGAGATGTCAGACACAGAGATGGGTGCAAGAAGCATGAGTGGGTCAGCAGCAGGGCAAGAATCGTAAACACTTAGAGAGAAAGCCACAGAGACTCCAGGGAGACGTTACAGAGACCTTCCTGTACTTGTGGGGGCCTGCTAGAAAGATGGGGAGGGACTGTTTATAAGGGCAGGTAGAAACAGGTCAAGAGGAAATGGGTTTAAAGTGAAAGAGGGCAGATTTAGACTAGATATTAGGAAGAAATTCTTTGCTGTCAGGGTGGTGATGCAGTGGCACAGGTTGCCCAGTGAGGCTGTGGATGCCCCCTGCCTGGAAGCACTCCAGGCCAGGCTGGATGGGGCTGTGAGCACCTGGGCTATGGGAGGTGTCCCTGCCTACAGCAGGGGGTTGGAGCTGGGTGATCTTAAAGGTCCCTTCCAACACAGACCATTATGTGATTCCACGATTCTATGATTGATTTCTCACTTTAATTTCAAAGCAGGTCTTACAGGGGGCTTCCTCCATTTGGCCTGCTGTGTGATCTCTGGGGAAAAATGAAGACAAAGTTCAGAAATTCTGTACAAAACAAAAATGAGAGCACCTCTCCCAACTCTCTACCAGCTGATCCCTCAGCTATATATTTTTCTTTATGAGTAAACTTTTAGTACCTAAATTCATGCTAGACCAGCAGTCTGAATCCATATATCTTACAGTTGTTCTCAGAGACTTGCATGGGAAGATTTGTTTATGATAAGGAAAACTGTATTTTTTTTACTGCTAAAGAAAATTTATGAAGGAAACTTATTTCTGTATCAAAATCATTAAATAATCATATTGTTATTTTAGTTTAGCAAATCTTATCCATATATTTGATCTTATGGATAATGACTGTGTTTCCACAGGAAGGCACACAGAAAACAGTGATTAAAGGATTTATGGAATCAGTCTTTGGAATATATTTTATCTGTAATAATGACTATTCTCAATAAAGGGAGGGAAATGTGGTATTGTTCCAACCCAGGGACACCTCCCTCTATCCCAGGCTGCTCACAGCCCCATCCAGCCTGGCCTTGAGTGCTTCTGGGGAGGGGGCATCCACAGCCTCACTGGGCAACCTGTGCCAGTGTCTCACCGCCCTCACAGTGAAGAATTTCTTCTTAATATCTAGCCCACACACAACGTATACTAAATCTAGACTAAATTCAATGAGATGGCCCTGTAATTGTTTGTGATGAGTCTGCATGTTGGCTCCTTTATGTTAAAAGATCCAAGAACCATTAAAAAGGTGGAAAAAATTCCAAACATAATTGATATCACCAAACAAAACCAAACTCTCACATGCTGACGTTTCAGAATATACTCTGGAGGATTTTTACTTGTTCATTTCTAACAAGCCACCTGGACCCCAGTTAACATAGAACAAATGTCCACCACATGTATTCACTGTATTTATTTTCACAGAAGGTGTACGTAACAGCAGTCTAATATGCAGCAAAATCCCCCTTTCTGAAGGCAAACCATCAACAAACAGGAGCCAAGCAGGCTGTTCCATGCTCCCAGGCCATCCAGCTGGTGGCTGCTGCACATCTGATTAGCCACTTGCAGAAGCCATGAACAAAGCCCACTGGGACCATGCAGATCCCAGTCTGCAAGTCACATTTAAAGCTTCAAATGTAGTAAATTTACTGTGATCATCTGCATTTTATATTTGGAACACATTCACCAAGGATACAACTTGTTTTTTTGGGGAAGGCATAGGAAACATCTTGCCTTCTTCATAGAATGATTGACTCACAAAATCATAGAATCATAGACTCACAGAACGGCCTGGGCTGCAAAGGCCCCCAGCGCTCACCCAGCCCCAACCCCCTGCTGTGTGCAGGTCGCCAACCAGCAGCCCAGGCTGCCCAGAGCCACATCCAGCCTGGCCTTGGATGCCTGCAGGGATGGGGCACCCACAGCCTCCTTGGGCAACCTGTGCCAGTGCCTCACCGCCCTCTGGGGGAAAAACTTCCTCCTCAACCTCAACCTCCCCTGGCTCACTTTGAAACCATTCTCCCCTTCTTCCCCTGCTGCATCCCTTCTGCTCTGTAACTTCATTGCAATGTCGTGAGACACTGAAAGGGATCATAGATCTGAGCTATCTAAATGGTATGGTGCTAAAAATAGTTTTATACAGAATGGCTAATTAAGGTGAATGACTAGCAGTCCTCATTAGCACTGAAGTGGTGTTAATTTGATTAGACTCCTGGCCTAGATACACTTGCAGGGCGTTATGTTCCTAATGCAATTTCTTCAACAAGAAAGCAGTTCAGATGAGATGTTACCAGTCAATGTCTTTCTTTGTATAAATATTAAGTAGATGTTTGCCTCTTAACGTTGATGCAATTTCAGGGAGCAGGAAAAGAGCGAAAATGTGACATCTGCATTGCCTTGGGATAAGAGAAGGAAGTGAGAAAATAAACTTGTGATTCTTACTCTAGTCTCATTACTTAAATACCTTGTAATGCTTTCACAGTAGAAAGTTGTACTTGAAATGTGATCATTAACCATGTCTTTCCTTTAACATACCATTATATACTTCTTGCTTTTTAACTCAAAACCCTCTTCAATCAATATTTCAATGCTTAAACATAGCAAATGGGGCAACATAAGTTTAGATTAGAAAATGCCTTCTGTGCATCCCTTTTACCAGCAGGCCCAGGAGGAAGTGAGTGCTGCTTACTTATTAATTAGAGCTCACTGCAATCTGTGATGGAAGGGAATGCCCCAGAAAAGTTGCACATTTAGTTTGAATATGAATATTTAACCACAAGAAGCCTTGCTTGGCAACTTCTGAGCTGCAAGGCTCAGCCACTATCAAAAACCGAAAGGCAGTTATTTGTTTATCTATCAATAGATCTGTTTATTTATTTATAAGTCTGTTACACTAAATGGTGAGAAAGTCTGATTTGTTTATTTGTTCACTTATTTTTGATTTATAAAGGTGTTATGCTAAATTGGTAAGAGATCCAACTCACCATGGCATGAGACAGCAGTTACATGGAATGCTCTCTCAGCTGCTGTACTAGAGACAGGAAGAGCAAGAAGTAACTAGAATAGGATGAAACAGCAAACAGGGAGCAAGGGAAGATACAAACCCTGTATCACAACCTCTTCCATGGCCTCTCCAAGCCACTCTTTTTCAAAATATCTTCTTCATATCAGAAAGAGCTCACTGTCAAGGCGGATTTGTGCAATATACTCAGACTTCTGAAAACCTTCTGCCAAGATTCACAGGGGGAACCAGCTTCCATGGTCAATCACAGAATCACAGAATGGCCCGGGTTGGAAGGGACCTTTCATGAAGCTCCAACCCCCTGTGCCATGCAGGGCCACCAACCTCCACTTCTCACAGCAGCCCAGGCTGCCCAGGGCCCCATCCAACCTGGCCTTGAACACCTCCAGGGATGGACGGGGCACCCACAGCCTCTCTGGGCAGCTGTTCCAGCACCTCACCGCTCTCACACCAAACAACTTCCCCCTGACATCCAACTGCAATCTGCCCTCCCTCCACTTCAAACTATTTGGGATGGTCAAATGTTTTGTTATTTTTAAAAATAGTGTTTTCTTATTTTTAAAATTTTTATTTTATCTTAAAAAAAAAACACTTTCATATTAAATAAATAAAACCTTTTTGATATGTTTTCCATCTTCAAGTCAATTGTCAATTTCAGAATATTGTTTTTCTTCTTTACTAACAGAAAATAGTTGTCCTCTAATCAAGTCAGAACAAGTCGAGTATTTAATCTGATGTTGGACAAATGTTTCAGTAAAGTCATTTCCCGGTGCAGATGTCTCTAGTAGAAAAGAGATATGTATTCAATTAAGTTCTGGTGCTGCCATTTTCATAATGTAGGTTGGGAATGCTTTTTAATTGGTGTGAGTTACTTAACTCCAAAAAGCAGAAGACTCCATGTCAAACCAGCTGTAAATCAAGGTCAGCTGGAAGATAATAGGACTGGAAGGACAAGGAGGGCTGCTGGAAGCATCATATACGACTGTAACTGTGATTCATTCTGGCTGTCAATATTACCTTGTTAAAGAAATAACTTCATTCCACCTCTTTTAAAACACTGCTACAGAGGAGATCTCAGGAGAATGGATTGATAGTTGCATCCTTGTGCTCAGTAATATTAAATGTACTGAATGCTTCTTTTCCCACTGAAGCTTTATATGTCATTAAAATTTCTAAATAGATCTGTACAAAAACTTCACCACAATTTATACGGCCAATTTTTAAAAATGGTCAGTAGTATCATAAAAATTATAGTTCTTCCAAAATTGAAAGAGTTGCCATCACAATAAATAAGGAAGTGTGTTATAAACCAGTAAAAGCCGTACATGCATCGATGCTCCCAGTCACTTTCCTTGTCTCTGAAAGGACAGAAAAGCAAAGACTTTCATTTCATTTATTAAAGGGGACTCGAATATTTAACTTGATTCACAAAGTTTCTCTTGCTTCTGAAGACTGATGCCCTTTAAAAGAAACAACTTTTGTGTGTATGTTACGGGATTGATGTAATAAAGGTGGCATAGAATCCGATGAAGTAATAGGAAACAAAGACTATCTTCTTTAGATAGTCTCTACTGTACTCTTCATAATGAAATATAATATTTGAAAATACATTTTTAAGTATTTTCTCACCTCTATTGTGTTTCCAAGCAAGGGACCTTCACTCCTTGGCTGTGGGCAAAATGAAGCATCGTGTTTCACGCGGGCTGATAGTTAGAATTTCTGTTGAAACAAATTAATCTAAATTAATATCTTAGCAAATGTTTTGGAGGATGGAAACAGATAAATTAATTGATACATATCAAATGAATTTGATACATATCAAATGAAACTGGATGTTATCTAAGGAGAAGCTAGAAAAGCTACCATCAAAAGTTGCTTTGATGTTAGATGGTGACACGTGTGACATTGCCTCTGATGAGTTTGGAGGTTCAAGGACAGTGGTGGCATCCCCATCCCTGGAGGTGTCCCAGAACCACGGAGACGTGGCACTGAGGGATGTGGGCAGTGGGCAGGGTGGGCTGGGGCTGGACTTAGGGATCCTAGAGATCCTTTCAGTCTGCGTGATTCTGTCTCTCCCTGAAGTTAGCCAGAGCTAAGACTGGATTTTAAGCCCACGGTTATACTGAGCCCTAGGACTCCGGAGGTGCTGTGCCAGAGAAGCAAGACTGAAAAAATCTCTTAAGAATCCTTTGCAATCTTTTCAGTATCTTTCCTTGTCTCTCATGAAGTGCTGATTTAAACCATGCTTTGGAACGAGGTGCAGAGATGTCAAAGCTGTTGAAGTTCTCAGCATCAAGTCAACACGTAGTATTTCTATATCCAGAGCTACCTTCAGAGCTGGTTCAAGTTTCTTCACATCCACGGGGCAGGCATGTCCTAATTATCTCCGTGATAAAGAGCGAGATGTTCAGATGTGATACACTGTTGTAGTGTCCCTGTGCAGCAGCGCAGCAAGTTGAGGGCAAGTCTTAAACCTGGAGTTATGTAACCCTCATCTAGATGCGGTTTTTATAGGGGTTATAGGGTCTGAGACACAGTCTGCTGCAGTTGTCCAATCAAGATGTAACACAGGTTCTATTTAAAAAACCTTCTGTTGAGAAGAGACAGTGGAGGGCAGAGCAATGGCTTCGATTCCAGGACATAAAGCCCTCAAGAAAAAGATACCCTTGACTGTGAGAACAGCTTGCCATGACACTGACAAAGATAAAGTCATCCCTGGATAGGCTGTGCTGCACTGCCAGTCACTAGAATCATAGAATCACAGAATTGCTCAGGTTGGAAAAAACCTTAAAGATCATCAAGTCCAACTACAACATAACCATCCTCCCCCAACTCTAACAGCCCTCCTCTAAATCATGTCCCTGACTGCATATCAGCCTGGAAAACTCGTGTTCCCATCACACTCTGTCAGTGGGCTTGGCTGCCCTAAGGCTCATACTTCCTCCACCTTCCTCAGCATCCACTCAGTGCATCCCCAGCACATTCCTTACGCAGTGTGATTCCCACTCAACCTTTACTTCACCTCCGGGTCAGTAGAGGGGTAGAGGCTGATCCTGGTACATCTGCAGCATATGCAGACCACAGAAGACATCAGATGCCTGTTGGATTTTCACAGACTACCCCTTCATTGGATTGGCCTTGTAAATATTTTTGGATTAGGAAGAAACCTAATGTAAGGGAATGGAAAATTTGGCGTCAGAGAGCACAGATAGACCAAGGGAGTATGTGCATAGCAGAATTAGCGGTTCATTCTTTGAATTCTTTGCATCTTCTCAGACCCAAGGGTTTATAAGGTAACAAACTATTGACATGAGCATTAGCAGTTGGTAACGGTGGTAGAAAACCATTGATTAGTATTGGGGTTAGCTGTGAGGGACTCTGTAAAAGGAATTAATGTCACAAGGAGACTGAGACAGCCCGGCATTGTAAAAGGGGCAGCAATCAATGCAGATGTCCTCAGCTCCTTCCCTCAGCTAACGGTTCTATGAGTGAAGTGAGCAAGGAGTTCCTAAGAAAGAGGTTTGCAGGGAGGAATCCCCGATGAAAGCAAACAAGGAAATGCAGCACGAAAGCAGCGCCCGCAGCATGCAGCCCAGCTGGGCACTTCCCACACCACAGCTCGGCAGCCAGTCGGTCCCCGTGGGACTGAGGCTGGTGCAGTAACAGAAACACACTGCTTTCTTTCAAATGGGCACATTTGGAGGTGCTGCTGTTTTGTTGAGTTGGGACGTTTAATTTGCTGTGCCATCTAATAGATAAAATGAAAAAACAGGGACTCTGAAACATAGCACTGCTATTCCAAGCTTCCGGGCTGCTCTGCCTCAGATAACACATTTCCTACATTAATGAGATGGAGGCACTCGTGTGTGCTGCAATAAAGACAAAATCAAATGCTCTTTTGCAGTGTTGTGTCAGACCCTCCAGGAGAATCTGTGGCTGCAGTTTTTATGCCCTGAATCAGAATTGAATCAGAAGGAAGATATAAAAAACACAGCATTCAATAAGTGAGACTCATCTGGACACTGGAGCTATTTCTAAGCATTACAGTACTACCAGGACACAATTAATCAGAGGGTGACATAATCAGGGCCATGCTCAACTCTGCAAGAGGTTTTTTCACAGGGTTCAATGGACTGCAGATCTGACTTCAACTGCGGGTGCTAAATCTGTCCACAGCCTTACTGATAAGATTGTTCTTGTTTTTCACTCCACTGTGAAGCATTTTTTACTGAATAGGGGCAAACATGCAGTCAGGAGTTCCACAGTAGTGTACATCCTTATACGTACGTTGCTCTGAAAGTAATGCCTCCACGGAAAATACCACAGCTACAAAGAGCCCAACACTATTTGATAGAGCAAACTCTCAGCTACAGAACTCTGTCAGCGTCACCACTGTGAGCTGTGCGTTTCCACCAGCAGTGAACAGGAGCTGCGTGCCGCACTCATAAAAATCTGCACCCATGCAGGTGTCCACTGCTGCTACCAGCACTGCCGAAATGCAGCACGCCCTCACTGCGCTCACACCCACTGCTTCACCTCCATCAACACTCACAAGCATCATGAACGCCAGTGGGTGCCATTCTTTCCTCATGGAGGAGCTCAACTCCACCGCACCGCTCCATCCCCACTCCCATGTCAGACGTCATTCTGCCAGCCTGCCCTCTGCTGCCATCTGTCACACAGCAACAGTGTGAAATGGGGTGTCGGGGGGAAGGTTCAGCCCTGCTGCTGTCCCACCAACATCCTCCTCTGACAGCATGGGCTGAAATCATAAAATAGGAGGAGCAACCTCCAGATGAATCCTTCTCCTTGTATCTCTGTGTTTGCTGTAATGCTGTTCTCACTGTAAGGTAAGGCAGTGCAATAGGGTAGGCTGTGTACTTGTTTCACAATGAGGCACTATGGGGAATACACAAAAGAATGAAGGTCTACAAGGTTGAAATGCAAACTGGAACCTGTCAGCATGATCATTTCTTAGAGTTAAAGAGGAAAATCACTTTTTGGGAACGATTAATATTTGCTTAAATAGTAATAAGACAAGGGGGGATGGTTTGAAAGTGAGCCAGGGGAGGTTGAGGTTGGATCTGAGGAGGAAGTTTTTCAGCCAGAGGGCGGTGAGGCACTGGCACAGGTTGCCCAAGGAGGCTGTGGGTGCCCCATCCCTGCAGGCATCCAAGGCCAGGCTGGATGTGGCTCTGGGCAGCCTGGGCTGCTGGTTGGCGACCTGCACACAGCAGGGGGTTGGGGCTGGGTGAGCGCTGGGGGCCTTTGCAGCCCAGGCCGTTCTGCGATTCTGTGATTCTTAGTGGACTTTATTCCACATAGTAGAGTGGACTAAAGCCGGTCACCTCTACAACCAGTATGGGTCCAGGTGGAAGAGGGATCTCTCTGCCTGACAGCAGCCTGGAGCAAACGAGGCAGGCTGGCAAGATCATGTGGGCATGCAAGATAATTCAGTACCTATCTGGAAAATATATATATATTTGTTGAGACACTGTTATTCCCGCAAAAAGCCATAGATATTTTGTCTGTGTACAGCAAGGTTTACTTCCAGTTGGCTCATAATGCTGACAAGCCAGTTCTCCTTCCATTAGTATTCTTCCAGTTAATATTCTCTGATGTGCACTAAAGCACCTATCAATTATTTATACTACAGCATGACCACTATTTCTTTTAACAATGAGATTAAACTCTCCGTTGAAGCTGCTGACCTAGACTAGTCACTGAGGGGACATTTGGTTCATTATCCTGTGTTTTGCTTTCTCTTATAAGGGCTCCAGTGGGAACCTTCAAAGCCTCCCATAGGATTCCATGTAACAGGTGAGACAACACTAAAATCTATGAAGAAAATTTTCCAAGTTTCCAAGGACAGGACTGAAAAGAATATTAAGTGAAAAGCCTGTTATTTTTCTCATTTGCATTGGTATAAATTGGAGTTCTGCAAATAATTTTCTAGACAGAGACTCATTTACTGGAGAAAGTGTGCAACACAAGAGAATCACACTGATGAATGCTGTAATGACTTAGAAACAAAGTATTTGTACCATAAGCAATTAATTCTATTGAGATTTATTTAAATTGCAAATGGAGGAAGGAGATTATTTCAGTTCTGCCCTGTTCATTAGGAACTGTGTCCTATCCCAAACTTTGCAGCATCAGATGCAGTCACAAGTTATTCACAACAATGTCATCAGAGCAAACTTTAATTAGGGGATCATACCCAGAGGGCATGGCATGTTTCTAATTGGGAGATTCTTTGTCCCTTTTGAATTAACATTTCAAAAAGCATCACTTGAAGCCTTGGTACATAACAGCAGCTCTAGAGTTCTTTAAACCAGGGATACAACAGCAAGAAGAGACATCATGGCAACTGCATGAAACTGCAAACTGCCAGCCTGCTTGTTTAAAACATGAATGTTTTATGAGATATAATAAATTCATCAGTGCTCAACGGGTCTGTCTCGCTCCAATTTATAGGAGGGAGAAGAGGTTCTTTGAAATATGCGTACCCAGCATGAGATTAAGGAACAGCGGTGCAAATGTTGGTCCGACCAGTTTATTACAAATGTTAATACGGGAGATGGGGAAAGGGGACCTGTCCATCACTGTCCTCCAGGCAGAAGATTTCTCTACCTTTGCCTAGGACTTTGCCTGGACTATTCCTCAGCAAACTTTGAGTCAATGATATAAAAGAATAGTCTCTTACAGGGTCTTTTGCATGAAGGAAGGAAGGAAGGAAGGAAGGAAGGAAGGAAGGAAGGAAGGAAGGAAAACATCAAGTTCTTCTACCAGCAGGAGCTCTCTTTGGTCAGTCTGCCATGGCAGAGCTCCCCACAGCAGGAAAGGTGAAGTTCAGATGCTGCCAAGAAAAGATTGGCTATTTCTGTGCTTAGACACATTTTGAGAGAGCCGACTTTGTTATTTGCAACCAAAATCTGAATGGAGACCGAACAGAGCAGCTGTTGTCTCCTTTGCTTGTCTCGATAGAAGGGGCTGAAAGAAGAATCAGTGGCTCTGGTTTTGAGTACAAATTCATGCTGTGCCAAGATCTGTGGTCAGCTGTATATGGAAGCAAGTGGCATTTTTTCCTTTTTCTTAGATTTTTTTTTTTTTTTAAGCTTGAAAACGCAGATCACAAATCAAAGTCAAATTCATGACTGCTAAGGGACAAACACTATCATGATCTAGATGACCCCTCAATTGGAAATAAATTTAAGTATGTATTTATGTCAGAATACTGTAACTGCCCTCAAAATGAATGTTCAGACATTTCTGCAGCAGGGCCTTAAAAATTTGGGGCCTTCAGAAAAAAATGAGAAGAGTGAGTACCAGGAATTATGTCCAAAGTTCCTGGAAGTTAAGTCTATTGGCAAAATAGGAGAGTGCAGGCACAGAGAAAGGGTGTTCCCACCTGCCAAAATAGGGTGTTCTATCTACCAAAATAGACACTGTGCAACCTGGAGGGCAGTGTGGAGGTGCTCAAACCTTCAGTTTCTGGGCCTGGAAATCATAGAACCATAGAATCACAGAATCATTCCGTTTGGAAAAGGCCTCTGAGATCCTCAATTCCAACCTCACTTCTTATCCTATCGTTACCTGGGAGCAGAGGCTGACTGCCACCTCACCACTGCTTCCCTTTGGATAGCTGTAGGGAGCAGTGAGCTCTGCCCTGAGCCTCTTCTGCAGACTGAACCATCACAGCTCCCTCAGCTGGGGGATCCCTCAGGGGCATGATCAGCTCCCTGCTCTGCTGGCTGCACACTTTCTGATACAAGCCAGGATGCCATTGGCCTTCTTGGCCACCTGGGCACACTGCTGGCTCGTGCTTAGCTGAGCATCAATCAGCACCCCAGAATTCCACACACTGCAGCACTGCACAGGCTGACCAGGTCAGATCTTCTCATCATGGAGTTGTAATGGTCCAAAACTTCACTTCTGACCTCACAGCAGGATTTATCAACTGGCAGCAAAGCCTTGCTTTGTACTGCATTGCAGTGACCACAGTTCTAGTCCCAAGCAGTTGCAAATCTCACCTGGCTGAATGTAGCTACCTATGTCCAAGGTAGTCATCACTCATCCTCTCTGTAAGCAGGGAGATCTGGGAACGCAGCTGTCAGTGATTTAGCCCCTCCTAAGGTAGGTCAGATGGACATCATGGTGAAAGTACCCACTCCTTTGTGACCGTAAGGAGTGCCCAGGGAGAGCTGATGGGCTGTTGGCAGCCACTTGTAGTCAGCCAACTTCAGAGTACAGAAATCCACCACAGGGGGAGGAATGAATCCATGGGGAGCATCGGAGGTTAACAGCATCCAGAGGACTGTGCTGATCATCTCAGGAGCTGCAGTAGCAGCCTCTATTGATGTAGATTTTCTCAGTGCCTGAGAGATCCAGAAACCTGTTGCATCAACCTCTGTAACCTTCAAGGTGGTTTAGCACAGCACTTAATCATACTGTCTTGGACCTAGGAAAAGGAATAATTAATGTTTTCAGGAAAATTAATTTTCCCAGAAGCTCTAGCATTAATCTTTCTAAATATTAAGAGTGTTATTGTTTGCTTCTTTGTTTATCAGCAGCAGTTATTCCTGACCTTCTTGACTACAAGGAAAAAAAAAAAAGCATGAAAATGTTTATGTAGGCCATAAGGAGCTCAAATTAGAAAATACAAGATAAAATAACATTTTCTAGGCTCACAGGAATTAGTGATCTGATCTACTTTGCTGTTCTTCAAGGTTCTAATGCATTTAAAAAAAAAAGAAAAAAAGCCAGCGATGGGGCATCCACAGCCTCCTTGGGCAACCTGTTCCAGTGCTCCCAGCCATGCCTGCACACCTTCCTATTTAGGCTTTGTATATTGCCAGCCTGGAGACGAACAATTGCCCTGCTTGATGTTCATACCACACCTAGCCAATAGCACTTTTGAATGCAGCTGTTTCAACTAACCGTATCTCCAAAAGGAACAACCAATTACCCAAATGCAATAACTTCTACACTACTGAAATCCTGGAGATACATTTTTTAGTCGATGAGGTCGTGTACTATAGAATCATAGAACCATAGAACTGCTCAGGTAGGAAAAGAGCTTCAAGCTCACGGAGCCCAAGCACAGCCCCCCCATCCTACCCCAACTCTCACAGCCCTCCGCTACATCACGGCCCTGAGCACCACATCCAGATGTTTGTCAGCACACCCAGGGATGGGGACTCACCCCCCTCCCTGGGCAGCCCATCGCAGTGCTGAACAGCCCTTTCTGTACAGAGCTGTTTCCTGAGATCCAACCTAAACTTACCCTGGTGCAACTGGGGCCATTTGCCCTGTCACTAGTCAGTAGTAACATCCCTGCTTATGGAAGTTCCTTCATTTTCCTGTTCCTACTTCTGAGGACAATAAGTAAGACATCAGGAACTCTGTTCTTTACCTGGAATGACACCGATGACATCTACAAGCTGACAAGGTAAGTTTCACCAAATTTACTTAAAGGAATTTACATTTTGCTATGGGATCTTCTTAGGGAGCTGAAGAGTTTAAGTGATTAGATTAGATTAGAAAGATTAGAAAGTGATTAGATTAGATTAGAAAGAAGAAAATTGTTAAGATGGGAGAAGTTCTGCAGTACCATGGGCTGCCTGACCCCCATCCTTCCCACCCTCCCAGAAATGACAGAGCTGTTGGTCTTCGTGCTGTTCTCCAGTTTTCCAGGCAGCAGGAGATCTCCTATGCCCAGACATTTTCTTTATCAACACATTGCAGTTCTCTTTCCTGCACTTTCTGGACAGATTGTTACCTTAGCAAATAAAGTGAGACAAGGAAGGTTCTGTAGCCCCAGAGCAGCCAGCACAGAGTAACTCACATATGTGTATGTAGACTAGCTTGGCACTCAAGACAGGGCTGCATCCAAAGTGCTGCATCCCAAAGGCAATCAGCCTCCACCACCACTGACTGTCAGAGTGACAGCCAGTGCAAACCACTCCTGTACAGCATTTCCCCACCATTTGCTGTGTGCCTTTTCTTCAGTCCTCGTGTGTCATCCATCCAACTACCAGAGCCACAGCATCCCACACAGCCCTGTCCCCATCTTCTGCCATCCAGAAGTTCTGCTCTAAATGCTTCCCACTCTCTTAACTCTCAGAGACTGTGATCAAACATTCTTCCTCCTCCATGTATTTTCTCTTCCCTTTCCCCTTTCCCAGCATCCAGGGAGGCGGTTGAGTCCCCATCCCTGGGTGTGCTGACAAACATCTGGATGTGGTGCTCAGGGCCGTGATGTGGCGGAGGGCTGTGAGAGTTGGGGTAGGATGGGGGGGGCTGTGCTTGGACTCCGTGAGCTTTAAGGTCTTTTCCTACCCGAGATATTCTATGGTTCTGTGATCCTCCTTTTTATATATATATACTTTTCTTTCTATCCCTTTGGGTTACGTCTTGTGAGGTGTCAACACTTTGAACTGCTTGGCAACACTAACACTGAGATAATTTTTGTACTGGAAAGTGTCAATATGTGCCATAAACTGTTTCTATGATACAGAGACAGAAAAAAGAGCTGGTTGCTGAGAGTATTTCAGCATGTCTATCTAACACCCACAACTTTCTCCTCATTTCTCACACTGTGCCAATATCAACAGGCTTCTGCATATGTTAGGTGTGCTCAGATACTCCACCTGGTCTCCATCTGCCAGTTTAGATGAGTATGAGAGTCCTATGTATCCCTGGCCACCCCTTCCAGCCCCACACAGGATGCTCGGGTGTCTCTTGGGCATCCCAAATGCACCAGGAAGCTATGGGCCAGCTACTGACTATTGTTTGAATGAAGACACCTGATCTACCCACAGGCACCTATGTGTGGATTCTTGCCTTAGATTGAGCTGAAGCACTTTCAGGTGTCTTAATAGACAGAGATGCTCTGCCCCAGAGATCAGCACAGCTGTCTGCCACCAGCTGAGATTCTGAGGAGCCCCATCCAGCCACCAGCTGCCACTCCAGGAGGGTTCAGCTCTCCCCCAGGACTGTGCAGTAAGCAGCCCTGTGAGGATGCTGTGGGGAGTGCAGGAACCAGGTGTGGCACAAAGCATTTATGCCGTGGCAGTTCTTATTCCTATTGCAGTTATAAATACTTGCATGTTCTCATCTAAATTCAGAAGTTTTATCTCCTGGCAGTTAACATCATAAAGAAAGTCAGTAGCAGTACAAAGCCAACAGAAAGGGAAATGAAGGAAAACCTTCTATTCCTGAGTTACACCAAATACTGTGGCCTTTTTGGCTGAGGGTGCATATCATGTGCAGCAGAAGTGTAAGGAGCCACCAGAACAGGGAAAGAGAAGAAAATGCTGTGTAGGCACTCCTTAGGAGAAGACTGATGATTAAGTCTCTTCTTCCTTACAAGATCGTCATTTAGGATACATAACTGAACTACCAGTTTTCAGAGGCCCAACTACTTTGAAACAATTTTTGTCTCTTGAAGTTTAAAACCAAACTTTTCATTTGACCAGAATTCCTGCACTTGAAAAGGTACTTGGTGCATCACTTCCCTGCTTAATTCACAGTAGTACTACTAGATGAATCTGTCCTGATCATAAATCAGACCGATAAACCAAGCCTATCTTCTTTGTTATACCAGGGTTCAAGACAACTGGGAGAGTCTTCCTGTATAGCAGGACTGACCCACTCAGGTGGATCAGCATCCTGGCACTGCACCGTCAGCACTTTGCCCAGGTCCTACAGCATCACCTATCCTCCACCACTAGCAGCAATTACTTTTGGAACCAAGCTTACATTGGTATGTCCCAGACCATTCAAAAGTGAAGAAGGAGAGCTGGAAGTGCTGAGTCACTGCATCCTAAGAGGCAAGGCTGAATATCCATGGGGCTTCCTATGGCCTTCTGAAGCATGAAACCACTAAAACAGACTAGCTGAGACTCAGACCTGCGAGTCCACCACAGGTACACCCTGATCAGCCCAGCAGTACCTGCCCAGCAGAGAGAAAGGCAGAGCTCAGCCCATGTGGCAGGGCAGCAGGGTCTGATGCTGCCAGACCCCACGAGGAGAGTCACTCTTTGCTCCTGCTGCAGCTTTGAAATGGAGAGTGTTGCTGGCATGCTTGATTTGCCCATGGTACAATTTTTGGGATATCCAGAGAACTGAGGGAACACATCAAACACAACTCTCTCAGTGAAAAAGGCAAGGAGAGTCAAAGATGTATCAGGGATGGAAGAACAGGCTTGGGACATCAGGGAGATGTGTGCAGTCAGATGGGCCACTGAAGCACTCAGCTGAAGTAGATGCATTTGTCAGCTTAGTGCCAGAGGATATAGAAACACGTGCAATAAAACTCTGATGGTCCCAAAGAATCCTGCAACTCCTGTAAGCCCTTCTCTGCCAGAGAGGAGATTGACAGGTGCCCATAGGGGGTGAACTGACAGGTGCTTAGGGGGAAACTGAGGCTTGCAGGGAATGTCACTTTTCAGAAACAGGATGAGTTCAACAAGTGCAGAGGACGTGACAGAATGAGGGAAGACCCAGCTTGGGGACACAGGCAGCTTGGCACTCATGGGCACTTCTGGAGGACAGCAGCAGCCGGAGCCAGTGACTGTCCTTAAGTAGATTCCTGTAACTCAGGCTTTTGGCCCTCACCATACATACTCCAAAAGATGACCAAATTTAGACAAATCACAGGTATTTGCAGCGTTTGGCCTCAGAGGAAGAAAAGCTCTGCTGACACCCAGCACAAAGCCAACTTCCACCTCAAGAAGTGCTCATATTTCTCCCCTCTGCTGGGACAAAATGGCCGCTGAGGGAACACGCAAAATGTCTGCTGTGGTGGCACGACTGCTGTGCAGTCACTGACAGGAGCTGCTGGGAACTGTGGAGGTTTGGTTGGTTTGTAACTGCTGCAGCCTTGCCATGCCAGGACTGCGTTCTCTTTGTTATCACAGTCCTCTGCCTGCTGTGCAGAAACATGCCTGGTCCTCCCTTTGTGGTCTGCTCATAATTCACCCTCAAGGACAAAGGTGGGATGAAACCCCAACCTCGCTGCCAGCTTCTCTCACTTCAAGGTAATCTAGTGAATTTGGGTGATTAAAAGATTCCAACTCTTAACATTATTGATACGAATCAGAGGAGATGACAAAATGTGAACAGCTAGGGAAAAGGCACAGGGGAGAAAGCAAGAAAGGGCAAAAAGAGGAAAATAGGCCAGGAATAAATTTGCATCTTAAATTTTGCTGAATTTAGTCTGTTAGTAAGTAGATAAATCTTTTAAATCTGCTCATCTGAATGGGGAGTTTGATATCAGGCTACAGTTCCCCAGCAGAAATGAGTACAGGATAAAGGCAATGGGAGTCTGGTGCAAAAGAAGCCATCAGCTCTCGGACAGCTGCTGCTTTTGGTTGTCCTTACCGAGGGGCAGCAAGGCTGATAGCAGTGCAGGCTGTCACAGCCTGACACTGGGAAATACACAACTCTTAAGCCAAATCAAGAGTGTGCAAACTAGAATGAGACATCTTGGAAAGACTTGCCGCCTGAGCCTGGCAGGTGAGAAGAAAAGGGTTAACAGTCTGGGTCCAGTAAAGACAAAAATAAACACCTATGCGTAAGACCACTCCAACTACAATGATATTTCTTAAATCCTCTGACTGCTAGGACCTGAGCCATGATTTGCAAATTGTCCTGGCTTATTCCACCATGTCTTTGCTTTTCCAGTTATTTATCATGAATGTTTTCTTTCCTGGATGGCTGTCCTCAAACCAGAACATTAAACCATCCCTCCACAGAACCTTCTCCCAGCATTGCCAAACCACCTGGAATTACTCAGATCTCCCTTCCAGAATGTCATCTGGAGTGACTGCAATAGATTGACAATTCTCTTTCAATTTAGATTCCAGTCTTTCACTCCTTCTTTCTCAACATTAGAAAGTTTTGTCTTGATACTGACACAAAGGCAGCCACTGCAGAGGTTGTTCTCACCAGCCATGTATGGGCCAGATTCTGCCATCAAAAGTATGGCTCAAGCCGAGGCATCTGCTGCCACTTCCAGTGTTATGGACTACCCCACCTGGTGGAGACCTGAGGTGCCAGAACACAGGTCGCTGGGTCTGTGATCTCTCCTGCTAATAACATGAAGACTTTCATATCTCAGTGATGCTTATTTCTTGGCAAGTGAGTCAAATCTCTACAACTCAACTGAGTTCAAAGTTAAGACACATAAAAATAACTGTCTAGACTAGGTGCCTCTGTGAGCATAAACTTATATTACGCGGGAGAGGTTTTGTCATCTTTGTCTGTGGATCCTAGAGATAATTCAGATGTACAGCTTGTAGGGGCTTTGTTTAAGCATTCCTATGCAGATGTTGGGCACCACTGGATATTATTCAGTGTCCTGAATCCTTTCTTCACTTTTCAGACAATGAAAAGAAAAAGGCAACTGTAGAGTTTGTGTTGCCTATTTTGACTGACTATTTTTGGATGAGATTGCAGCCTAGAAATGTCTTCTGTTGCTATTGTGTATCTCAGGAGTCTATAAGAATATCTCACATGCAGATAAGTACAGAATATATACTCTGGGTTAGGTAAAATTGATCCCATATTTTCCATCATGTTGATTTGTATTTTCAAGCCATCTTATGGAAGCAAGGTCATCTGCTAACAACACAAAGCAAGATTTTGCAGGCAGGTTCTCACTCTGCTTCATCTTTGCTCCAAGGTAGTTTGACATAAGCCAACTTCAAAACAGAAACTGAGCAAACATTTTTACTGCAGAATTAATTTAGGATTAATAAGCTTTACAGACTGGTAAAGGAGGGTGCAGCACTGTGCTAAATACATGCCTAAGACTTCCCTTTTGGAGCTGGCTTACATTCATCCCCTTTGCCAGGATGGAGGGTTGGTCTTTTCCAGACTAAAATAAAGATTATCTAGATTATCTAGATGGACAAAAAAAGCAGATATATTGAAACCACAGTCTTAGGTTTAATGAAACTGGACTAAGTTATTTTCAAGGTTACAATGAACTTGAAACCTAAGTTCATTTCTTCATCTTTCTAACTTGGGATATCAACACAAATGAGGATGTTAGAACATAGAGAGTTTTATTGTGTTTTATTGCTCTTGAAAGCAGAAATTAAAATGTCAGTGAGGTCTTTAAAAGCTTCTGAAGATTTAGACCTTAGCATTTTTGATTTAATACAGAAAAATTTCTTCATTGGGAAGTAGTTTGTGTTTATTCCCCTAAAGTCTATAAGTTGGTGTCAAACATTTGCAACTTTATTCTGTAAAGGATAGTAGGCAATCATTACCATAACTTTAGAGTTTGGTACAGCAACAGAAATATTAAAACATATTGTTATTCATTATTCTACTAAATAATGGAACTTTCAGCTAACAGAGAGAAAACCATAACATACTTGTCTGTTTTTGCAAAACTGAAGCTTTGTGTACAGGTTGAAATAGCAAAAAACAATGGACAAAACCCAAGGAAAAGTACCAGCCGGTACATGTGGGAATATATGTATTAGTAGTGTTGCAAAATGTGTAATTACAATATAAACATTTTCTAGAGAGGATTCTTCTCCAGCGATACTTTAAAACAGAAAAGCATTTTGGCACCAATAAAACGATCTAACTATGACATATGTCAGAAGAAATATATGTGCTCCAGCGAGCTACTAATGCAAGTTCCAATCACCGTGGTCTCAGGAGAAACAATCTCATTTAAAAGTTGGCAGTCAATTTAGAATTGCACTTTCTCTTTTCTAGTCTCCCCTAATTTAATATATAGCAATAAAAACATTTGGAAATAATTAGATGCCAAATAACCATTAATATTTTACCTTTGGGCAAAGATCCAGCCATTGAATTCAAGTTATTTCAGTGCTTTTAATGAAACTAGTATAGTCCTCACATTTAAGTTCTTAGTCTCCAAAGAAACTGAGTGGTGCACTGCCTTTATGGTAAGCCATGTAATGGGGATAGCATTTAGTTGCAGATAGATAGCCAAGGGAGTATCCCTGTGTTAAAATGACAATTACACAGTCACTAGTTCTTGGAGAATGCTTATATCTGAATATTAACTGTGCTTTATATTAACTGTTCAGAACCACTTAATTAGAGGTAGCCTTACCCAGCAGAGGCAGCTATTGTCAGGTATACGTGCTGTTCCTCATTTACAGTTTTTGAAGAATATTTTCATCATTATGCCAATAAAATATGAAAATTACATAAGATCAGCCCACGCTTCCAGACTGTAATCAGAAAATGCGATCTGAATGTGCTTTGTTGTAGTGCTTTTTTTCCTGTGACTCCTCTCACTTGGAAAGCAAGAGATTGGAAGGGCATGTTACCTGCACACGGAACTCATCGAAAGTGATCCTGCACATATCTGTGTATGTTAGTGAGTGAATTACAGTCTTCTGCAGAGACTTCATCCTGGGAAGATTTCAGTTTCCTTGAAAGTAGTCCAGCTCTTCTTTTTAAAATGAGTGCTAGCATCCTATCCTAGGGGGTGAGCTAATGCTTGGCCAGACTCTGTGTGACCTGCAGCAGCCATGCAGAAAACATGCTATCTGTTCCCCAGTATGACAGGCCATGTTCACTGTCAAGCAGCCAGTTATTCTATTTTCTCTTCTATTCTAGTGCCCAAAGAAATCTTTGTGTGTGGAGTGTTCAAACTCTATCCATCAATAGTTACTGTCACAGTAGAAAACACTACAGGTGTTCTTTTGTGGAGTAATACCAGTAATACTTTTGTGGTCACACTGATCACAGTTCATTTCCTTCAGTGACAATACAGAAGTTCTAATAATACAGAAATTAGCACAAAAAGTCTACAACTGACATCTGTTAATACAAGCACGACATACAGCATTACCTACACCAAGGAGAAGCTGAATGTTGTTGAGGGAACTGGATGGCTGGGAAAAACAGCATGTCATAAAAGGAATGAATATCAGTAGTACAGATTTGTGTTCTTAGTGATCAATATTTAGGATTTTTGCCCTTAGGTAAAAATTTATCAGTCAGAAATAAAGAAAAGTAAAAGGCTTCAGTGTCTTATACAGTCACTGGGTTACCACAAGGCAGTAATATGAAACAGATGTGAAAAGGGAAAAGGAAAATGTTGTCTATTTTCAGAAAATGTAGAGATACTCTGTTGTCTTCAGCCCTCCTGAGACTTCAGTTAGAGCATGGCCATCCACAATTAAGAAAGACTAACACTAACTGAAACAAGAGTGAGGACCAATACAGCGATGGTACTTACCTTATTTCCATATAGAAAACGTGTCTTTAAATAAAGCAAGTAGAAGAGTTTGGATTAGGTAAATGAAGCCTAGATCTAATACAGTTACTTGGCCTAAATATATTCACCTCTAAACTCCAGAGAGATGCAAGCACTTATTAGGCTAAAGGTGGATTAAAAAACAGTTTTTAACAGACTTCATAGAACCACAGAATCAAATAATTGCTCAGGTTGAAAAGAGCTTCAAGCTCACGGAGCCCAAGCACAGCCCCCCCATCCTACCCCAACTCTCACAGCCCTCCGCTACATCACGGCCCTGAGCACCACATCCAGATGTTTGTCAGCACACCCAGGGATGGGGACTCACCCCCCTCCCTGGGCAGCCCATCGCAGTGCTGAACAGCCCTTTCTGTACAGAGCTGTTTCCTGAGATCCAGCCTAAACCTCCCCTGGCACAACTGGAGGCCATTTCCCCTCGTCCTGCCACCTGTCATTGTGATTTTCTCCTGTAGTGAAAGATGAGTATTGATTTATCAGGAGAGTCTTGCAATAGACTTTGGTATAAGAGAAAATAGAGGTTGGACAATGGAGTTTGGTTTTTTTTTAGGTAGAGTTTGATCAATAGATAAAAGGAATTACTCAACTACCTCCTGAAGATATAAAGAAATTGGATTTTGTGACCATGGAACTTCTTTCTGGACTCAGGCCCCATGACGAACTATTTGCTACAACACAGGAACTACCTAAAATGAGGCTTACTGATGAATACCAGGTATTTCATCTCCCTGATGATTATTATTTATTAAAATCTAATGAAGCATTTGTGATCTGTGATTTGTGATTTTTTGCCCAGGGAGGCTGTGGACTCTCCTTCTCTGGAGATATTCAAGACTTGCCTGGATGCCTACCTATGCAACCTGCTGTAGGGGGCCTGCTTTGCAACAGGACTGGATTCAATGAGCTCTGGGGGTCCCTTCCAGCTCCTGCAATTCTGTGATTCTGTGATTCTGTGATCTTCTTTTTTATTTATCTAACTTCCTATTAGACTCAATAATTCATTTCTTGGGGAGTTAAGGAGCCTGAAGAGATTTCAGGAGCACGAGTTCATGATGAGTTCAAGAGAAGGGTGAAGGTGGCACTGAGGGCTGTGGTTAATGGGCATGGTGGGGATGGGGATGACAGTTGGACTAGATGATTAAAGTGGTGTTTTCCAACACTAATAATTCTATAATTCTCTGGTATCTGTGTCACAGGTAATGGAGGGAAAGGACAAATTAAGAATATGAAGAGGATGATCATGTAGACCAGAGCAATACTGTCAGCAGTAAGAGTTTCTATCTGCTTTAGAGAGTTGTAGGCCATGAAAAACCACTAGTTTGACCTCCACCACATGACAGACCATCAATAGTGACAGTAATAACCCCAGTAAAACATTTGTACTTCACTACAACATATGTTTGTCTATCACATAAATTCTAGAAGGGCATCCATTGTTGACTTAGAGGCATGAAAAAATAGTGAATTCATCAACTTTACTGGTAGTTTGTTCCAGTAATTAGTCATGCCAAGGTTAGAAAATGTGCATTGCATTTCTAATTGGAATTTGTGAGATTAAAGAGACATTTTATTTCTGGTGTTTCCTCCCAGCAGAGGTTTATGTATTCTGCAATGAAGCCAATGTTTAAGCTCTGTCTATATGGCACTCTGGCATCATCCCAGCTCCTTATCAGACTGAGACTGAGACATATGTAATTCCCCTTCCACAAAATCAGGCTTGCAAGCTGTCTGGAAACCACCAATCTCTGGATCTGGACTACCAGAAAATCTGAGCTCTGTGTCATCATCTTCTCCCAGCAGGTAAACTAGATGCAGTCACAATCTTTTTTATGCACTGGATAAACATGTTTCACCATAAGACAAAATTTTTTGCCTTAAAAAAAATACTGTGACTTTTTGCAGTATGTTGTCCCAGATTTCAGTCACTTTAAAACACATTTCATATTTGCATTTTATGTTATATTCCATTACCAATCTCACCAATACCATGGCCCTGGAGAAAGTTATCTTCCTGCTCTTACTATATTAACACGTTCAAAATTTATTCTCTTCTTTTTTTTTCTACTTCCTTTTTTCCCCATTACTAAGCACAATAAGAGGCCAGATTCAATTACTGATGTCTTATGACCCTACATACCTTTCTGTCATTACTCCCCCTAGAATGCAGTTCCTTCTCTCTTTGTGTGGCAGTTACTCAATATCATAATACATCCTAGTTAATATTGTAGTCCCAAGGATATCCTATCCTAGCATAGGATATGGAACATTATCCATAAATTTTACCTTTTTCATGGTCCTGAAAAATAGTTTCCAGAAGGAATTCAAATTGTTTTTGACTTTATTTTGGTATAATGCTGGAAAATAAACAAGGAGAGGGGGCAAATACTTGTTCCTAAGAAATACCTCCATCATATTTTTGTCTGTCTTTCTTTATTCTTTGTCCAGTCTCAGCAGTATCTAAAAATAATGAGAACTGAATTGCCCTACACCCCAAAGGACACACAGAGCAGAGTGGAAGAGCATAGTGGCTCCCCTTCCTGCCTACATTCTAAGAGATGAATATTGAAAGCTCTGTGTTCTGAGTTTAAATGCACAGTGTTTCTGAGATGCCCTTTGTGTGCATTCTGCAGGCAGATATTTGTAATAGCTGTGAGATGCACAGAAATATCTCCAACAAACCAGTGAACAGCATCAAGGCTCTAGTAATACGTGTGTGTGGTCAGGTGTTTCAGACAGACAGCTGAAATGCACATACTGTTATGCACATAATGTGCAGGCTGTGGTTTACTAGTAATGGGTGAACTTCATGCACGCCTTAGATATTAGGATGGACAAGTTAAGATCTTGGCTGTGTACTGTTTAAAAGCCATAGCAATCTACTTCTGCTACCAGTTTTAAATGTAAATCCTAATCTAATCCTTCTGTAGGACTAAAAGTAGGAAATGAATAAATGAATGATAAGGGCAGAGTCAGTAAGTGATTGTTTCTTACTACTCTCTCCTTCATAGAATGAATTACAGATCACCTACTAAAGCCATTGAGTGGCAGATTCAAATCAAATGACAAAACATTTTTTCTAACCAAATGCAATTAGCTATGGGGAGTTTAACCAATGAATGTTGCAAATACCACAAATTGTACACAAGTTCATATGGAAACTGGACAAGCCTATTGTATACTGAAGCTATGAGCTACACAGAGACCATACACCATCAACTGAACCTAAAAATTAGAATGTGATGCAGTTCAATAGAGCACTTAAATGCATGCTTACCTTGATTTCCTTGAACCTTAAGTTTATGCTTAACTGTTTTGTGCAATTGGAAAGAAAACAATTATCTGCATGCAACTCCCAATTAACTAGAGTCTGTGTTTACACAACATGGCAAACTACAGTCCTCTGCACAGAAATGGCCTGTACTGAGAAAGTACATCTCTAGTGCAAGGAACCACAGATGTTGAGAATTAGAGCTTCTGTGGGACAGATTGAAGGAGGAAGCCATTTAAGTGAGATCAGCTAGTTTTATTAGCATCTGCTGTAAGTATTCACATATGCCTGTGTAGGACAGGTTATATCTGTGTTCAGACTACGTTCCAAACTCAGAGTCCTGTTGGACTAAAACTCCGAACCTTTAAAGATACACTGAGGTTATACATCACGTAACAATGCCCACTTTGGGAACCCCTGGCACCTCAGTTTGTTTTGCACTGAGTGGTAATGTGTCACTGATCTTACCGAGAAGAGAATCAGACACTTAAAGGTTCTTTCGCATCAAGGGGAGCAGATCTTTTGTCCAGGCTGAGCTGTAATTTTGACACTAAACATTTGGAAAAAGAAGGAAGTGGATTCAACCAAATGCAAAGGGAGTTAGAGCTGTGTATCAGCTGTAACAGCCCATCCGTTATCATTGGGGCATTACATGGTCCAGGGCTGAAGGAAGGTGCAGATGCAGATTCTTGTGGCTCTTGCTTTCTCTTTCCTCATGCTTTAAAGTCTGGCTTTAGGTCCTTCAAGATGTTCTAATAAAACCTTTTAGCCTTCACATCGGTTATCAGAGCACTGGTGCTTTAGTACCCAAACACAGATATGACACAGAAACTCAGATTCCATAACTGACCCTTGGAGACTGTGTGAATTGCCAAACAGCAATGAAATGTTCAGGCAACTGAACTGATCCCTTGAGGTTGTGTCAGCCTGAGAATAGCAAACCCTGAATACAAAGGTCTGCGTGGATTTGATCAGGGAATTATGCATAAAAATATCAAAATATTTACCCAAAATGTATGTGACTTCTGGAAAACTGATGCCCTCATAAGGTATGCAGTGAAGATGAGTGATATGCCTCAAGGCATCTCACGGCAGATGTCCACGTGCACACAGCTGATCCCAAGACATTTCTCTTGGGGAAAGCTCAATAACCATTCTTGTACTGTAAACGTCTTTCACTTGAGGTGTTGCCTTGACATAGGTGTCTTGTCAGGCCCTAGGGCAGGCCCTATGGTGTCCAGCTGCCTTTTCAGATCGCAGGCATTCTGCAGGTCCTGTGAAAGTCTCTGGTAGCTCCTGGTCCTGATTCTGTGATCTGTTACGTCCAAGGACAGCCAGGGATGCAAGAGACATTGGCACAAGGATGAATGATATGTCACACAGGGTTTACAGGAAACTCTTGCCTAAATCTACCACGTGAGATGTTCCAAAGTATGCAGGGCATCAGTACGGGGACACCACACCATTCTGCTAGACAGGAATCTCCTGGAAATATCAAATGGCACAAGAAACATTTGTTCAGGCAACTGAATCAAGCTCTAGGACTCTGAAGTTGATTCCCACCCTAAATCCAAGAATTCTAGAATGGCCTGGGCTGCAAAGGCCCCCAGCGCTCACCCAGCCCCAACCCCCTGCTGTGTGCAGGTCGCCAACCAGCAGCCCAGGCTGCCCAGAGCCACATCCAGCCTGGCCTTGGATGCCTGCAGGGATGGGGCACCCACAGCCTCCTTGGGCAACCTGTGCCAGTGCCTCACCACTGTCACAGTGACAGTTTTATCTGCATTACTACTTGGATAATGTTCACAAATGTATCAGCATGCTTTAAGCTAATACTTAGACCCTAGTTAATAAAAAAACAGCTTTTTAATTATGAGCTTTCCTTATTTCCTCTCTGTGAATGTTAATATGAATTTGTAAATTGTTCATTTTTATCAGTGTTATGCCAATGCCAAGGCTTTTAAAAGGCTTCATGCCAGAATAGTTTAGGTATATAGAGCAGTGTATCCTGTGATAAGATTCACATAGAAAACAATTCTATTATGAATTGTTTTCTGCAAGATTTTCAAGCCTGCAGGCTGCACTTAAAGATAAAACAGGATCTTGGAATGGAGTGTATCTAATCTGAAGCATTCTTTTATTCTATCCTAGTAGTGTTGTTTTAAAAAATTTCTCATTTTTATGGGATCTTTTTGGACAAATCCTTACAAGTGCTTGAGAATTTTTTTTTCTTAAATTATTCAACAACGAAAAGAAAAACTGAATTCAAATGTCATTTCCTGATGGAAAACTATCTACAGATTTTCATGGACTTGAACAAAAGAACAGTTTTGATAAAATTCTCATTCATTCAACATCTTACTACTATTCATTGGCATGATTTGCTCTTTAGAAACACGAAACATTGCATATTACACGCAGAAGACAATATGATAATAGATGGCTCCACACAACCATCAGAGTCTTGCTGATCATTTGTACAAAGCACAGGTTTCACGATATGATGTAGTCGTGGATATTAAAGACCTTCTGAATGTAACTGAGTGATCTAATGCTGAACAAACTGCACAAAACTGCTGAATAATATCCAAATGGAGAGTTCTCTGAGCAGTCTTAAAAGCTACCAGATGACTACTCTGAATATTGGAGAAATTAAAAAACATACCTTTTTATTAATTATCTGCTGTGCACAATAGTTCTATTGCTTCACAAGATAAGTTGCTTAGAGCTAATTTGGGTGTACATATGTACATAGCACTACATATTGTACTGACTTCAAACTGGGAGCAAATAACTCTTAATGTCTAGACTTCCAGACTATGTATGGAGTAATTCACGGAAGAATGAAATCACGACATTTTGTTTTTCTGGATCTTTCTATGTCAAATCACTTTTAAGTTTTTATTTTACACAATAATCATAGAATCATAGAAACACAGAATGGCCTGGGTTGAAAAGGATCACAATGATCATCTAGTTTCAACCCCAGTGTTGTGTACAGGGTCGCCAACCAACAGACCAGGCTGCCCAGAGCCACATCCAGCTAGTGAGTTACCTCACACATATGACTGGCTCCTGTAAAGAAATGGTTTCCATTAGACCAGTGATTGAGGGGTTCTTGCTGAAGTACAGGTTTCCAACCCTGTAATCCACTGATCTGCTCAGATGCCACAGAACTCACTAAAATTGCCACTGGATATTAACCGACATTGGAAATCCTTACCTTCTCCAGGAGATGTCTGATGCACAAGTAGCAATGAAGGGAAAATAAATAAAACATGATTGGACATCGTTCTCATCCTGCAGCAAGCTGCTCTCTGCAGCAGATCTGCATGATGGTACTTTTTCTCCTCTTGCAGACTACTGATAATGCAGCAGTAACGAGGAACCGCCGATTAGCATTTCTACTGATAGCACTATCCATGTGAATAGATCTTCACTGCCTTTGTGAAAGAATATATCTACATATCATTGTTTATATCCACTTTCAGATCAAGATGATTTTGCAGAAGTGAAATACAGAGGACTTTTTCTTTACTTTGAAAAGAAGTAACGCCAGGAAATTGTAGGGGAATAAAGTAAACTACGGCAAATCAATAGTCTTTTATAGGAAAAAACTGTACACAGACCTTACAGAATATGCTGAAGTTTTTTGTTTTTTTTTATTTTTAGAGAGCACTTTAAGCTTTACATCATTCTGGTATAAAGATAAAGGGGCCTTATCAGGAGCCGTGAGTATACCCAGAAGGTTAATATATGCCTGAACACTTTGCTGAGTAGACTGACATTAAAACTTCAACTTACGGATAAACTTGATGGTTTTATAGAAGGTAGACGTGGAGAGAAGGTTTGTTCTGCTTTCCCTTGGGTTTTTCTTTTGATTTCCTATTTCTCTGGTGTAGCACGAAGCAAGAGGATTGTTAAGCCTTCGCTCCACTTAGCTGCATGGTAGTATGCAGTACTGCCCTGCCTTTGGTAGGACATATCTCTGCCATCATTCTGGCAGTCTTAGACTCATCTTCTTCCTACCTCCCAGTAGCCCAGCACCTGGCTGTACGAACACAGCGAGGCTATGCAATATGTACTAATGCGTTTCTAGAGACTGTCATCAGTTTAGAAGTGAGGTACGGAGAGGCCTCAGGGATTCCAAAGGATGAGACCAGTGGTGTCAATGCAAAAAAAACCTGGCAAAATAGAAGTTAAAATAATACATAAGATATGCAATGAGCTATAGGCAAGAGAGGGAAATCCATACATTTGAAAAGTGTAGACACCAAGTCACACAGTTTTAATTATGTGTCATTATGAGTACAGGTTTAATACTGAGCAAGGCTCAGGTAATGCATCCGTGCAAATATCAGTTATGGCTGTATGTCTTCAGGATCACTCCCTTTGCATCGCATGTTCCTCTTTATGGGACATTTCTATGAAACTTAGATGACAGTGACAGCAAAATGATTTGTTTTCTTCTGTCTTGGGAAGACTGGGAGGTGTCCTGACAGCTACAGAGGCAATTTTCAAAAACCTTTTTGCCTCCTTGTCATTTCAGTTACTACCATCCTTGTAGGCATTCATCTTCTGTCTTCCCAACCACAACTGAACTGCACCTAATCTTCTCTGTTATCCTCATGCAGCGGCTTTGGAGGGAGCCCTCTTTAAATCACTGGGCTCACTAGAGGGCCAAGACAGTGAAATGGAGATCTGTGGATAAAAGGGGATGGTCCACAGATCTCAGCAAAAAGGATTTGAGCTTCTTATGGCACATGAATGTTACAGGACAGGATTTGGTATTTGGCACCCCCCCACTGACTGCAGTTTGCTGAATGTGGCCAAGCTGCTCTGCCTTTGGCTCAAGCGCTGCTTCTAACCTGAGTTCCCATTTTATTAACCTTCTCCTTTATCTAATGACAGTCTGTCATGTTCTGGGATGCCAGAACAATGTTTACCTGATAAGATGTCACCTGGGAAAACAAGCAGTTATAATGGATAAAAGTGTACAGAATTGGCCAGCTTCAGCTCTGTGGGCCTGCCTTAATTAATTCGTGCTCTACACTCAGCATGTTTGTGTTGCCACACGTCATTATTTATGACAGCATGAGGATGCCTGCAAAGAGGGGGGGATTTACTCTTGGTAGCAAGAGTAATTATTCATTAGGCACATTATTTCCCTGTCCCCTCAGTCACTACTGTGCTTCTCTTGCTTGTGACACATGGAATTACCTGACCAAGAAACAAGCTTTTGGAGAGGGCACTTTGAAAAACAAGCGTGAAACGCAATGAAAAGGTCATCTGCTTCAATTTAGCTGTGCTCCAATCCAGTGGCTAGGCTGAGTTTTGATTCCCAACTCACATATAAACCTGCCTCATCTATTTTTTTGAGTCAGAGTGCCATAGATTTTGACGCTGACTATTCTCTGCCCTGGGAGGGTAACCATAAGAAATCAAAGAGTGGTTTACTTAGTGAGGATACAACCCTTATCATTGTATGAGTCAAAGAGCTTTCTATCAATTCCAGTGTGAAAACATCTGATGTTCTGCTGACCTCCTTCACATCCTGCAGGTTCACAGAAGTTCACAGCAATAAGGCCATCATTTCTAAGCTCTGCTGTGTTGTAATTCACATGAACCTCCTTATCTTTTTTTTCTTGTGTGTGTGTTATGTATGTCTTCTGGCTATGGATCTCAGAAGAAAATAAACTTCATCCCTTCCATCATACCTATAATCACAATTTCTGCCTCCAAAGCTGCAGCTTCAAATGCTGGACTTCTTGCCACTTCAGCAAACAGCCCTCTGCAGTATGAATGTACCATTCTACCAGCGTTGAAAAGCAAGGTACCTCTCAGAAAATCCAAAGCCCTTGGACATAAGCAAGTGCTTGCATACAATGAATGCTGCATAGGACCGGTGAGTGCAATGCAGAAGTTGTCCTTCAGCAGATACAGCCTGTAATGTACCACTAGTCATCCATCAGGCCCTGTTAAGTAGCCTGCATGTGTGATTTGTGAAGCCTCATCAAAACACCTAGCATTCCATTTCCAATTAAAAGTTCTTGTATTATGTTGTGAGAAATACTGAAGGTGACAGAAGAGTCTGAGCACTATTGGATCTGCCAAGATCAGGAGCCCATATGTCAATTAAATCAGTGTTCTTTCCCCTCTAAATTCTACATCCTTTCTGTTGTCTCTGGGATGACCTCATTTGTTGGTTGCATAAGATTGTAGGGTTAGTTTGTTTTTTAAAAGAAACAAAGCATTAACCCAGAAAAGGATGGGAATTAGGAATACAGGACAAATGAACTTCATGTCAGCTTCTTTATCCTTTTCCTACTCTATTCTCACAGTATTATAGCTGTGTTTACTATGTCCATCCTGCAATAAACATCTTTATTTATGTACGTCCCCAGTGTTCAGCAGACTATGCAGGCATAGATATGACATCTCTAATTAAGTACAGACAGATAACAGCACAATGCCCTATCAGTCAGCAGTCTTTCAGATGGACCAAATGGTGTTTGCTCTAACCCAAGAGTACAGCTCCCTTGGAGGCACATTGATTAGATTTTACAGCTCATTACTTAAAATTAAAAGAAATATAATGTTTGAGTAATCTCTTTGTGGCTTAATTTCTCAACATAATTAATTGTTCTTCCCCAATAAGTGTAGGCCCACATGTTCTCTTCATTGTTATTAAACTATTTATTGAGGGAGTTTGCATGGGGAGCTCAGCTAATTGCAAACAGCTGAATACTAATGTGACTTTGATAGAAATAAGGCTTAGTGACAGAGTGCTGGCATTTTTTAACAGGGACTAAACTCTATCATCCCTTTTTAATTCAGAGGATAAATTAAATGTCAATCTGAATGCCTGCATCTGTTACTGCAGCCTATATTCAACAGGGGTAGCTAAGAAAAGCAGTCAGAAGAGAACATTGCACTTCTCCAGACTTGAAATAGGCTTTCCATCTCTGTAATTATTTAGAAATGTTTGGTATGGTTAAGATACAGAATTCAGCCTAATACCATCCGGAGATGTGTAACTCCCTACCTACGACTTCACATACTGGCAACACACATTTTCTAGAGAGGCAGAAATGGGCTCTGCTCTGTAGAAATGATGGCAATTCCCATCACCCAACAGAAGTGCCAGGCAAGGGGAATACCAGAGCAGCAGCCCTGCCACCAGCACCACGCCTGGCTGCACGTCCACCAGCCTCTGAGCAGAACCCAATGGAAAAATATTCGCTTAAGCTATCCTGATTTCAATTTTCAAATCCTACTAACTGTGAAATAGGGTTAGGTTTGCAACCAAGGAGCTGACAGGCTGCTAACTTCTTCATATACAGAAGTACACAGGGATGCAAATGCAGCTTTAATAGACAGGTTCTGCTATGCTGTCCCAGGCAGCTTGAGCACTGGGTTAGGCATAAAAACAAGCATTACATTTCAGTGCTCTGAGCTGCCTATTAAGAAAGGCTGAAAAACAGAACAGCAGTCTGCAGACCTTACACAGAACTTTTCCCTGTGGCACCTGCATATCCTAGCCAAAGGAAAATCTCCTTGGGCAGAAACTAAGCACTGCTAATGGACAGCTGCAATATATGCTTATGCCTTAAATTTGAATGCCAATGCCTTAATACTCCTGAACAGAACCCACATTTCTATAATCAGTGGGCAAATATCAGTCACATTCTCAGTTCTGCCTTAAAAATAAATAAATAAATAAGTCAGAAAAAGAGGAGGTCAGGGAGGTGGTTGAGTCGCCATCCCTGGGAATGTTTACAAACATCTGGATGTGGTGCTCAGGGCCGTGATGTAGCGCAGGGCTGTTGGTTGGGGTAGGATGGGGGGGTTGTGCTTGGACTCCATGAGCTTTAAGGTCTTTTCCAATCTGAGCTACTCTATGATTTTATGATTCTGTGAAGCTCAGTCAGCATGGATGGGATGGGGTCCCATAAAGCCAAGGGTGTGCAGCTCCAGAAGAGAAGGCAACCTCAGAGTGCAGCTGTACGTCTGTTAGCAAGGCCTCCAGGCAGCTGAACACTTCAACAAACACCTTGCACTCTGCTGAGCGGCGACAGGCTTGAGCACTCTCTTATAATTAAGTACATTTTAGCGTGGCTTTGCTCCAATAGGACCCCCTTCCAACCTTCATTATAAAGTTGTGCTTCAGAGATAAGACTAAAAACAGAGGGTTATGAGAAAAGCTTTTTAAGTGCTTGAAAAGACACAGTGGGAACAAAAACATGAATGTGCACTCGGTTTTATTTCTGGTTCTCCACCCTTGGTTTCAGTCCTGTGTCTGGAGAGCTATCAAGCACTGTGCTGCACAGCTCCAGCCTCAGCCCAGGGATTTCTTACTTATTTCTGCTCTGTGATGTGAGAGCAAAAGTGACAGCCATGGTCCCTTCCTTCACAGCTGAGTAAGCATGCTCATGATAACTTATGAAATAAGAAAATGTTACTTTTTATATGCTTGTAAGATTTTTTCTTTGGTGTTCATTTCCATTATGAACATCTCAAGAATCAGAACTGGCTGGAAGGGATTTTTCAGTGTAAAGCAATACAGAATCGTAGTCTGAGCTCTGTTTTTGCACAGATGTGATGAGAGGAGGTACATTCTGATCATAAAGGCATTGAGGCACAAGTCTGGAAGAAGTCAGACAACCAAGGCGGTTTCAGAAATAAGTAAATGATTGAAATTAGTGAGCCAGAGGAGGGCACTGAGATGAGCAGAGGGCTGGAGCAGCTCTCCTATGAGGAAAGGTTGAGGGATCTGGGCTTGTTTGGCTTGGAGAAGAGAAGGCGGTGGGGAGACCTCAGTGTGGCCTTCAGGTACTTGAAGGGAGCGGATAAACGGGAGGGGAACGGCTGTTTGTGAGGGTGGGTGGTGACAGGACAAGGGGGGATGGCTTTAAAGTGAGCCAGGGGAGGTTTGGGTTGGATTTGAGGAGGAAGTTTTTCAGCCAGAGGGCGGTGAGGCACTGGCACAGGTTGCCCAAGGAGGCTGTGGGTGCCCCATCCCTGCAGGCATCCAAGGCCAGGCTGGATGTGGCTCTGGGCAGCCTGGGCTGCTGGTTGGCGACCTGCACACAGCAGGGGGTTGGGGCTGGGTGAGCGCTGGGGGCCTTTGCAGCCCAGGCCGTTCTGGGATTCTGTGATTCTATGAAATTCTTAATGAACGCCTTTGGATTTATCCTTCAGCATGAGGGAATGTGTTTTTACATCTGGCGAAAAGGAGACTGAGGGGGAACTGGATGGCACCCTCCAGATACCCGAAAGGAAGTTGCAGCAAGGAGACAGTTTGCTCTCGGTGGCAAGTGACAGGACATGAGGAGATGAGCTCCAGCTGTGCCAGAACAGGTTTAATTTGGTCGTTAGGAGAAATTTCTTAACAGAGAGGGTGGTCAGGTGCAGGAACAGGCTGCCCAGGGAAGTTGTGTCATCACTGTACCTGGAGGCATTCAGGAGACATGTGGACACAGCATAAACGAATGTGGCTTGGAGATGAAACTCAGTTGGAATGGAAGGTATTTTTTAACCTAGATGATTCCATGATTCCAAGATCATGCAGTTATTTGTGCTATTCTTGTTTTGTCGTCTTTCAAGACCGTGTCCATCAAATGTGGTTATGCTACAAACCCTTGAGCCATGGCAGTGCTTCTCACAGCCACATGATGGTCCCCTGCCCACAAGGACAAGGGGGGAAGTGTTTTTCTTGGCACCTTTGACATAAGTTTCAAGTTTCCATGTAGCCACTGGATTCCAACAAAAGCAAAGAAAACTTCTTCCTGGTTGAATTTGAGCTTCACAGCAGTGATATCACATGCATTTAGAGCAGCAGGAAAAGACCAGAAATGCAATTCGGAGTGTGAAATGGTATACCTCTCCATAGTCCAAATGGATAAACATAATATATATTATTTAAAATATTCTTTTACATATATATATACATAGACTATATTGATATAGTAACAACAGCATTATGTTGTTATTATTAACAGCATTATGTTATTATGTATGCATGCACAAGAAAACTGCACAAAAGACTGGGGTCTTCTATGCAAATATTAAAAACAGTGTATATTCACACTGATTTCCTTGTTTTCCAAGCCCACCGTACAAAGTTATAGCTTTATTAACTTGTGTAACTGTATGTGCATTTGCACACACACACAAAAAAATTGTTTTTATTAAAAATCCCCCCAACACTAACACAAATCACCTCCAATTCAAGCAGAATGTTCTAGCAGAAGTGATGTTTCCATGATAAACTACAGACTGACCCAACAAGATTTGTGGTGGCCACGTTGTTGCTCCATTACTGTGAACCACCCGACTTGTGCGTGTGAGAAGATGATTTATCCAGGGCAGCCTGGCCTCTCTGCTCCAAAGGTGACATCCGTCGAAATGCGGGCATATGGATTTTGAAGTACTGCAGACCCTGAGTAGCTTTAAAGAAGTGACACTGCTTGCACACAGATTAACCAAAAGGAGACGTCCCTTTTCTGGCGGTGTTGAATTTGACGATGGATGTGTCTGAAGACTCAAAGGGCATCTCAGCAGCTGGATGGCTATGAACAGTCACAGGATGGGCTTGCAGGGCACTCTCCGCTGTGATCTGAGTTCAGCCAAGTGACCAGAAGGAGTGAGATGACAGTTGAATTCTGGGAGAATGGCTCTCCACTGCAGAAAATCATTTGCAAAACTTACAGCAATGACATTCATCTGATTGGAGTGAAGGATTTAATGGATTTGGAATTTGCACTACCCAAGGGTCAAACCAGAAGAGCCCTGAGGAGAAGCTTGAGCTGTCACGGGGGAGAGGAGACTTTGATCTCCCCAGCTGTATCAATCTGCAATCAGCACTGAATTAACAAGAACAGTTCAGAAGGACAGGGAAGGCGTTGAGGCTCTTATCACAGCCAGTCCTCCATGACCTTCACAAATAAACTTAGGCTGAAAAAACAGTTGTAAGAAAGGCTGCACCAGGAATAGCAGCACAATAACCAGATTTAGAGGGCGGCACAGACCTCCAGACCCTGAAGAAAGGGAATCCACATTGAAATAAGCAGGGGACACCCAATGAAGGAGATGGCAGCTGAGGATCTCTGCAGCTCTTAAGAGTGAATGCCATTCTTTGTTAAAAAATACTGCTTGTTTCTTTAGAGCACTGCCTGCTTCTTCTGCTCACTCAGCACCACAGCTCTCTGGATGTGCTGCAGGCTGCAGTTAGCACTGGGTATCTGACAGCTGGGGCCATCACAGCAGAGGATGAACGGGAAACCTCAAACCAGCCCCTCCTGGAGAAGGACTCCTGTGTCTCAGCAGGAGGCAGTGGCAGCTGAGCAGGTCCTGGAGTGAGCACACAGGGCTTCCCTGGTTCTCATTCCTGCTACAGAAGCTCAGTTCACAAACACTGCTCCTATGTACGTGAGGATTTTGTGACATAGACAATTGCCACAGACAGAACCCCTTCCATCTGAATGTTTTCACTCCAGTTCTTCTATGTAAATAACACAAGCTTGTGAGAGTTTAGCAACTTTTCCCCCCACTTCCCATGGCAAAGGCTATTCTGGAATTTGAGAATGGCTATCCTGCATGTTGGATTCAGGGGGAAGTCCTTTACTATGAGCTGCTGGAACAGCTGCCCAGAGAGGCTGTGGGTGCCCCGTCCATCCCTGGAGGTGTTCAAGGCCAGGTTGGATGGGGCCCTGGGCAGCCTGGGCTGCTGTGAGATGTGGAGGTTGGTGGCCCTGCATTGGTGGGGGTTGGAGCTTCGTGAGCCTTGAGGTCCCTTCCAACCCAGGCCATTCTGTGATTCAATGTCAGTCATTGCACAGAGGATCTGAAAGCAGAAGGTGCCCATGTGAATGGGATTTGCGCTAAACACAGCCATTGCACATGGTTAAAATTATGACTGAAATAAAACTGTGATTCTCCTTCCTTGTAAATTGGTTTAAAACGTGCTGTTAGTGATTTCAGTGATATTAATAAATGATGCTTAAGGCGTCTGTGAGAGAATTACAATGTGTGCTGTTACACTGGCGTATATTTCTGATCTCTTCCAGAGCAGTGCACGTGAAAGCAAAGGTAAGCCACTCATTTGCTTAGGGCTTCAGTTACTTCGTAATATTGTTTGATGAGATGACAAACATGGAAGAGTCCAAATATTATTGTCCTCAGACAGTTACGCACCGTCTGTTGGGCTCCCTGGTAAACTATAAAATTACAGCAATAACAGCCAAAGTGTTGTTTTGATTCACTTTCAGGATTTTAGCATTTATTATTCACTTTTTTGCTTTGTTTTTGCGTTTTCAATGGGAATATTTTTGAGAGTAGCATTAAGAGTTTTAATGCTCAATGTAATGATATTCTTGGGAAACAACATTTTCTCCCCAAGCCCTCACCCATCCCCACGCTGACTCTACTTAAACGTGGAAAGGGAGAGGGAGAGATTCTTCCATTTCTCACAGCAACATCTCTTTCACTTCACTGAGCCGTACCTGAAGCTGAACCACAGCTGTTCTGCTGTTGCACGCTGTGACCGAGGACTGATGCCACGGCTTTCTGTAGGTGCAATAGCAATACTGCAGATCTGTTTGGCAGTGTTCTCTGCCCTCTTTCTTTCAGAAGGGCATTGTCATTCTCAGATTTTGCATTATCTGCTTTCTCCTATGCTCTGACCATCCAACAAGTTTGCCTTATCCCACTTAGCTGCATAATGTTGGGATACTATTAAAAATTTACCTTCTGCAGCATCATGCAGCCCTTAGACATGAAACTTGCAGTTTCTGCCAAACAAACACAAAGCATTGCAGGGCTTACAAAGTTGTAAGTTCCAGATGGCAATGAATAAGTAATGGTGCACCCTGGGCCTAATTGCTCTAAGTTTGGAGATACCTGCAAACCATCAATTATACATTACAAGCGCTACTCCTTAGTTGTTTCTTGCTGATATTTCAAAGGAAGATGTAGCACGACAATGACACGGCACTTGCAAGGGATTTCTCTTTAAAAACTCTTTCTTTACTGCTATTAGATTTCTAAATTCTTCTCTGGCTCAGAATGGAGCTTACAGAGCTGACATTCCCTGAAGAGAAACGCTGGGAGTCCTCACTGCCTGCCTTCTGGTGGAAGGAATTCACTTGCTGCATGACACTCACTGAACCTAATAAATAACCCAGTTGGAGGCTGCGCACTGTGCTTCCCTTATTAGTGATTTTAGAGCCTGATCTAATTAACTTAGAATTTTATCCTTATTAAGCCTTCACTGGCAGCAGGAAAAATGACTGCTGAGTATTTTGCAGTTCACTGTACCCTTCCAGCTCTGGAGAAAGTACCTCCCTGCATGGCTGCCAACTCAGCAGCAGTGAGCTGCCCTTGTAGCACAGCCCAGCAGCACTGCTTTGCTTGGGTGCATTTCTGCAGCTCCTGAACCTCCCCCTCATGTTGCCAAAGCACCTCCTCAGTGCTGCTTGCATCTACCAGCACCAGGATGCTTCCAAGAAGAAATCTGTAAAGCAGTAAGAGAACACATGAAGGATGTTTCTTCAGCTTCTTTATGAACAAAATCATCCCCCCGTCAGTGTTCCTATTTGGAGATCTATGAGTCATTTACCAACCAAGTAGCAAGACAATTTCTTAGCTTTGTGTGGTAAAATGATTCAAGACACTGTAAGGTGTTAACAAAAGATTGCATATCCTATCCTTTCAACTCTTTGAAAGGGTAGATAGTAGCTGGACAAGGGGAAATGGTTTGAAGTTGAAGGAGGGCAGACTGAGGTTGGATGTCAGGGGGAAGTTCTTTCCTATGAGAGCGGTGAGGTGCTGGAACAGCTGCCCAGAGAGGCTGTGGTGCCCCGTCCATCCCTGGAGGTGTTCAAGGCCAGGTTGGATGGGGCCCTGGGCAGCCTGGGCTGCTGTGAGATGTGGAGGTTGGTGGCCCTGTGTGTGGCAGGGGGTTGGAGCTTTGTGAGCCTTGAGGTCCCTTCCAACTCGGGCTGTTCTGTGATTCTGTGATCCTGAACTGGGTTAGGGAAGACCTCTTTCAGAGAATGTTTCCACTGAGGTTACTGTTGTCAGCCTCACTGCTAATGAACACTGTATTGCCATCATAATAGAGATAGTTTTTGTATAAGGTATTAACTAAAATCAGCGGGACATGCATATGCGTTAAAGGACGGTGCTGAAGGGGAGAATAACCAATGCATTATAAAAGTCCTCCTCAATAGAAACAGCACAAATTCACTTCAGATTCATCAGTGCACCTACAGCAATCTGGGTCCTTTAAAGCTACAATTGACCTAACAAGTAAATATTTGTCTATATTTTCCTGTTTTGTTTTTGGAGTGGAACCTTCTCCTGAAGTAAATTATTTAGCAGCATTGCTCATGGTCTCAGCCAACATGCTTTGGGATAGGTGCTCTCCAAAACCCCTCAGATAGTCACAGAAGGCCTCCAGCGCAGACCACGCCGAGCCCATGGGTCAGACTGACCTCAGGGATGCTATCCATCCCACTCCTTACTGTGTGCAGCACTGGTTCCTCTTCACTGCTCCCTTCAGAGGCCACAAATGGCAGATTGCACACAGGCACCCAAGGCTGTGCCAGTACCCACTTCAAGGCAACCTGGATATTAAGAAGTTGAGCACTGCTGAGGGCATTGGCTGGGGCCCCGCGGCTCTATGCTATTTGCCAACAAACAGACAGGACCGTCCTGTCATGGCTTCCCCTCCCCTCCGTGAGCACTGTGCCCAACCTTTGGGTGTGGCTGGGAATTAGAACAGGCCAGAAACTGCACCCAGTGAGGCACAGCACGTGGCCGCCCTGCCTTGGAGAAGGAGACTCTGAACGGGGCTGCTGTGTGCCAGCTGGTGTCGGGTGGGAAGCAGCCCTGGCCCTGCCCAGCTGTGGAGCTGAGGGCCTTGCCCATGCCCTGCAGGAGTGCTGGGCCAACGGGGGGAGGTGGCTGCTCACTGCCCAGCCTGGGACTCCACAAATGTGGGTTTGAGCAGGAGGTCTCACGCCACCTCCTGTCTGTGTATCTCTTCTGTGTAAAGCATTCCAGAATCGGGTGTTCAAATATTCCACCATGTTTAACTGCAGCAAAGAATGGAAAAGGACGAAACTAAGCTGTAGACTGATGAACATAAAGGCGCCTGTCTTCTCAGAAAATAATTTCCAAAGAATTCTTGAAAGACAGTGTACAACCAGAACGAGATATTTCAACCCTTCTACTTTTCAACCTCAACCTGTGTCCAGATTTCTAGAGAGGAAAAATAAACATAATTTTAAAAGTCACCGCCAGAATAAAATGCTGTAGTGATTGAGACAACGCAGCTGAGGAATATCTGCAGCATAGACATGGTGACAGATTGTGTGGGAGCAATTCAGAGGAAGACTGATTCCTTCTCAGGGAATTCATTAACAGATTGGACTGAGGAGCACACAGGCACTGTACTGTCCATGTCTTGGTCCTCTCATCAGCCTACTTTTCACTGTCACAGCTCCTGCATTCCATATGCTAACTAGGGAGCAAGCATTTATTTCACTGATGCTTTCAGTTTGTTTGCTGTGCTAGTCAACACCTGCAGTACAAAGGTTTGGGTTTCTGACTGAAGGCAGGAGGGTCACTGCCAGCAGCATTAGAGTTCCTGAATGTTTACCTATTTTAAAGCTGAATTCCAGCATTAGGATTGGCATCCTGTTTTCACATAAGTTGGTAGTGCTCCAAAACAGCACAGGAACAGGATAGAAACATTTCCAGTTATGTATGCAATTATCTGCATATCCCTTAGTGTCTTCACTATTAATTTTGGCAGAAGGAACTGTATATTCATTAGAAATAAAACTTAATTACAAATGAAGTATTTCCCTACGAATACAGATCATCTGTCCTGCATGTGTAGGTAGATGCCAGATATTTTTCTGTGTTGCTGAGGGTTCAATTGGGATTTTGCATTTTATTGTGACCTCTCCTCTCCTCTCCTCTCCTCTCCTCTCCTCCAAGCAGTACTCTGCTGATTACTGCACACTCGTGTTACAAAACTGTTTTCTCAAAGTCCTGAGTATAGGCAGGACCCAGGACACAGAAAACCATAAATTATGATTAATTTAATCTAACTTTAGACAGCTACCATATTCAAAACTTATTCAAAGCTATTCCTTATTTTATTTTATTTATTCTCCCCCATCCACCTGCCTGGATTTCTTCTGCATAGGCAGTTCTCTCCTTTGTTTTGTACAAATAAATGCTATTGCTTTTTTTCATCCTTGAACAAGTGTATGGCTTGAATAATGCCTTGATCCTCAAGCCAATGGAGGTGGTGGTCAGTGTGGGCTGTCCATATGAAAACCCACACAGATGTCATGTCGTGTTTTCTCCACCTCTGTCAAACGGGGATCCCAACTTGCAACTTCATCCTCCATTCACTGTGGGGCCCAGCAGCTGTGAACCCAGCTGCACAAGTTCTGCTTCCATCTATCTACCTACCGTCCATCACCTCACAGCCTGGTCATCCAAGAGCTGCAGAGTAGCAGTGTCCTACCTATCAACCAAAATCTATTATGCAAAAAAATGCAGCACAGGAAAATAACGTCTGATTTGGAAAAGATTGCCCGTGCACACACAGATGGCTAAATTTTTGTGGCAGAAGGGATACAGCAGAAGATGATACAGTCTTCTACAAAGGAGATCGGAGCAGGGATGAAGGAAAACTTTCTGTTGTTTTAAGTCACCGAAAAGAGAAATCAATAAGCCCCAACTGTGCTCAGGTGCACTATTTTCTGTAATCATAGATGTTAGAGTTGGAAAAGGTACACTGGGTTTATCTAATCCATTTTCTTGTCATATAGCCACTTTGTTCCCCACTATATGTTCTCCACTGCCTTTTCTGGTTTTGTTTTTAACACGGTATATCTTAAAATAGCACGTTAGAGACTGGAAATGAATGGTTAACTTAGGCTTGCATTGTCTTAGACTTACACTGTCCCCATACTGAAACACGGTGTTGATGCTGCTGTTTCGTAGGACTGTGACCTCTGTGTATTCTTGCCAGCTCCTCTGTGACATTGTATTTGATCTACAGCAATGAAAATACAAAAAGTTTAAATGGATTCTGTCTGCAGTGTAAATCGTTTGTCTCTGGCTTTTCCATGCACTTAAATGAATACACATTTCTTTCTGATTATAGACTGTGAAGGTACTCAAGGCCAGGCTGGATGTGCCTCTGGGCAGCCTGGTCTGCTGGTTGGCAACCCTGCACATAGCAGGAGATTGAAACTAGATGAGCACTGAGGTCCTTTTCAACCCAGGCCATTCTGTGATTCTATGATAAATTCCTGTGATAAGGAATAGGGGCATTAGAACAACAGTGTAAATGAAGAATTACCTGGTAGTCTTTTAATGTCAAGGATGCTTTCACTCTGTTGCTGACATATTCCTGTTTCCTTCACAAAAGTATTTTTCTTGTATCACATATTCACATTTTCCAGGTGCTTGATTTTCAGCTCAGGCATCCTGAGATTTGCTGTTTCCAAATTTGCTGTCAAACCCTCTCTTCTCTTCCCACCAGGGAAGCTCTGATACCTCTATTCAAGAAAGGAGGAGGAAGGGAAATCCCAGTAGGCTGCAGCACAGCATAGCAGGACCGCAGCAGTTCTGTGACTGCTCTCACATTATGGCATCTAGCTCACAATCTACCCATGCAATCACATGGCAAGGGAGATGCTATGGCACACCAGGTGCAGGGGATGAGGAGATCTGCTCAGACCAGTTAAAAACCATTACCCACCATCAGTATCCCCACCCTGTTGGATCAGAGGTGTTCTTCAAAAATCCATTTCTTATTGTATGATCACAAACTTTAAGGGGACAGCCTGGTCTGCCTTAGCAGTGCAACCCTAATGCAACACACTGCTATCTCGGACCTGACGCTAATATCACCCATCAGTCCTTAGGACACTAAAATTGCATTGGGGTGTACTTTCCCTCCCCTGCTCTATCTGAACAAATAGGTAAAAATATGGCATCCAAACTCCTGGGCTGAGGCTAAGCCAGAGGATGACCACTGAGGACAGTAATCTCAGGAGGAGTCACTCCATGATCATGATGGGACCCTTCTAACTCAGAATATTCTATGGTTCTGTGCTGTCTGATTAGCTCTGTACTATATCCACCAAGAGGAGAGAACTCAGAGTGGTGTCAGCTTTGTGCTTTACAGGGCAAGCATGGTGCTGGGAACTGCTGTCCACAGAATATAATTGCTAGCATTGCACAACTCTGCGAGTCAGTGGTGCATCCACAGACTGCTTCTTCAAAAGACCACTCCTGGAAGACAAGGAGACAGTATGAGACTATCTTATGAGATAGTATGGGGTCTTTAAATGCTATTTAAATAATCCTAATAATCACAACATGTTCTAGCTCATTTTTAACTTAGTTTATTTTTACTTCCTGAATGGAATAATAGCAGCAAAGTAATTTATCAGGAACGGGGTTAATTGCAGTTAGAACAGCTGATGTAACTTCTTAGAGGTAAGATGAGAAAAATGAGCGAATGATGAACACCTTTCAGCAAATGGCTGACCGAGGATTTCCAGGGATGCTCTGTAACTCAGTTTTTCCAGGCCTGCTGTGTGTTTCCCTTCTCTCATACAACCACTCTTTCTCTCATACTAAAATTTTAAAGGCTAGCACATAACGTTGGAAGCTGCAGCCTAGCAGCTAAGGGCAGAGGATGACCTAAGCATGAAAGCAGAACAACCTGCCACTTAGGATGTCATCGAGGTCAGATTTTTAGAGGTATTCTTTTTTCTTTTTCCAGGTCCTTAAACACCTTTAACACCTGGCCCTGAGGCTCTCCAAATGCAAATGATAGACATTAATTCAGCAGCTCTCTTGGAAGATTTGAAGAGAGGACGTGCATGCTGGAATGCCTAACCCAAGGTACAGACATTTGTGAAATACAGAGAAGGACAGATTTGAACGCAAGGGACATAATGTACGAGTTAAGTAGGTACTTCCTGAGCTTGTAGGACTTGCTCTTAGCTCTCACTCTTTTCTAACTTGGCATCTGGCCCTTCTTAAAACTTCTCCCTGCTAACAGTGGAACAAATTTAAACCGACTTCAGAAGTGCATTAATTCAGAGCTCGTCCTTTCCCTCCACTCTTCTGATGGCTGCCTGGTTGTCAGGCAAAATAGCACTGCCCCACTCAACAGCAGGAGAGAGGCACCAACCTGAAGGCATTGCCCCACACCTTCCAAAAGCCAGTCAGACTTTTTCCATTTCTTTCTGCCATTAACAAAACACTTAATTCAGATGAAGTACATATCCACAAGGCAATAACTGGTGCGGCTCCTTTTCATGCTGATATATTTGCTTCTCTGGAAACTGCAGAGCAACATCATCACTGCTGCAGCACACAGCTTAGAAGCCACTAAAATTCAGTTCTGAAAGTAGACATGAAAGATTTTTCCATCTCCAAATTCTCTACTCCAAGAGGCTGGACACAGTACCACCAGATGGTACAGTCCTCTGTAGTCTGAGGCACAGCAATGTGGGTCTGCAGAGAAGATGGGTTAATTCTGCTGATTGACTGAGTGCAAAATTTAGTGAAATTAAATCCCTGATTTCAGCAAGGAAATTGAAACCTGGTCTCCAGCTAAATAAGCAACACAGAGACTGTCAGTAAAATCCAACTGGGATCAGAAAGCTTTGCACGTCCTTTGAACATCAGGGAATGGAGACACAATGCCACCGTTTCCAATTTCATGTAAGCGCGTGTTCATGGATTCAGCTGATCTCCAGATCAGCAGCTATAAACTCATCTGCTGCACACTGTATTGCTTCTTTGTAAGCCACAAATGGTAACAAAGATATTGACACAGCTGGAATTACTAAGCAGGAGTCCATAGTTACAGGGGTTGCTCCAAAAGTAGTGCCTCCTGTTTATTTCCATGGAAACTACAGCAGGTACAAAGAGCACAAGAGCACTGTTTAATAGATAAAATTCTCAGCTACAGAGCATTGTTACTCAGCACAGTCATGACCATCAGCAGTGCATTTCTGCCAGTGATAAACAAGAGCCTATGTGCCACACATCAAAATCTGCACCAGTGGAGGTGCTCCACTGTTGCACTGTTAAAACACACCACTCACCCCTGACTGCACTCACACCCCTGCTTGGTGTCCATGAACATTTGCAAGCATTGGTGAATGCTAATGGGTGCCATCTTTTCCCAAGGAGGAGTTCAATTCCACCCCACTGCTCCATAGGCACTCCCATGTCAGGCACCATTCTGTCAGACTGCCCTCTACTGCCATCTGTCACACAGCAACAAAACATAATGGAATATTGGTGGGAAGGTTCAGCCTCTTCTGCTGTCCCACCAACATCTGTCTCTGGCATCAAGAGCCAGCATAATGAAATAGGAGGCATCACTTTTGGACCATGCATGGGTTTTATTTTATGAATTTTCTAATTGGAAGAGATTGAAAACAATTGTCATGGGTGATACACTTTTCCATGAGAAATGGACTGAAATAACTACAAACCAGGCAGCTGTTATCTGACAGATTTACTTCTCTTTTCAGAAGGCAATCTATCTTGCAGCTGCAATTGACAGAAAGCCCAGTTGTAATAGACAAGACATTTGTGCTGTGGCAGTGGAAAAGTTTACTGCTTATAGAAGACATCCAATATTATCATGATATTCTAAACATATTCAGCAATAAGTAACCGGTGCTGCTGACGGGTAGGAGGAGGGCATACAACGCCATGCTGAAGGGGGTGCAGCAAAATATATCTGTTCCTAACTTTATAATTAAATTTGTAATTAAAGTACTGAGTATAACTTTTGCAGAATCAGCTTAAACAGAGAGAAAGACTAAAGTGGAAAAATAGAATCAAAGACTGGCCTGGGCTGCAAAGGCCCCCAGCGCTCACCCAGCCCCAACCCCCTGCTGTGTGCAGGTCGCCAACCAGCAGCCCAGGCTGCCCAGAGCCACATCCAGCCTGGCCTTGGATGCCTGCAGGGATGGGGCACCCACAGCCTCCTTGGGCAGCCTGTGCCAGTAAACATCTCTAAAAAGGCTTATTTTTTCTTCCTTCCTTCCTTTTCCTTCTCATTTTCTTTTTTTCATCCTTCCTTTTACCCCACACCTGCTCTGCCCAGCACAAACCCCGCCAGCGCTGGCAGGATAGTTGGAACCGTGGTCATTCTTAAAACAGGAGGCTTTCCTTAACAGCTGCAGCTGCAGACACAAGCAGTTTTCTCCTCAGCTTGACTGGAAGCTTAGCTTTTTTGTTTGCCAGAAAACACATTGTGTCTGAAATTCCAAAAGGCAGAGACACCAGCAGGTAAGGATCCCACATTCACTTGTCATGCTACACAGAAATGCCATCAAACTGTGCACAGAAAGGACAGCTTCCACTGTATGAAAAGAAAACGAATTTATTGTGCTCTCATACAACTAGTAAAGGTCAGTGATGTCCAAGTGAAGACATTTGTAGAGCTGTTCTGCTTTCTCTCCAATCTGTTTCTTAATTTTGCATTGATCACTGTGCACACACACACAAGCATTTTGACAAGCCCACTCATTTAGGATGTTCAGATTGTCTCAATTTTTATCCACAACCTAGAAAACAATGTCAATATCGGAGGAAAAACATTGACCCTGGTCCTTTAGAACTTTTCACCTGGGGGATTTCCACATCTGAAGTAAATAGTTTATACAGAGTTGCTTCAATGGGATTCCAAGGCACCTATAGTCAGAAATGAGCAAACCAGGTGCCCACCGCTGGAAGGGCTGCATCCCACTGCCCACACAGCCACTGAAGGGGAAGGTGTGAAAACTTAGCTCAGACAAAATATATTTTACATGATACAAATCCCAGCCCCTGTGAAGCCAGGGCTCTTCAGATCCTCCACAGCTCCTCCAAAGCACTGAAGCCTCAGCTCATGGGCAGCACCTTGCTCTGCTCCAACAGCAGATGAGAGTGCAGCAGGAATGCACCATTGCTCTCATCCACTGCTTGAAACCTTACAGAGTTTCAGCTCCACGTAGTTGTGTAGACAGAAAATGAGCGATCTCAGCTTCATCATGTTCCAAGTAAGACTTGGTAATGTGTTTTCACTAGAACCTGCTCTATTTACACACACTTATCTGTGCTGTTCTATTTCCATCCTACATAAACAATTGTTAGAAATGCAGATTTATTGCTTCCAAATTTAACTGTGTTCTTCAAAGCACTTCAGTGCTGTTGGCCATGACTAATGTGAGCTGGCAAGGATCTGAAGGACACAGCTTTGGGAGGGAGCTCATCTCCTTGTGGCATCTCCATTGGGAAAAAATAAAGTAGTAGGGAAGTGGAATCATTTTGTGTGAAATGTCTTACAGACTGAAAAACACTGATTTGCTATCACTACCTGGAGTACAAATAAACACACACTGAGCAGAAGCCTCTTATGGGGAGTTCTTGGTTTAGTAGAAGGTTATGATTACTTTATGGGTATAAAGAAGTGCTATGAATGCTTTTAAACCAAAGACTTCCAGGTCATCATTGCCCAATAATTAAAACAAATTTAGTTTGCCATTAGTTTACTTCCTCACTTTTGAAACTGGCATTATATCAGTGAAAAAACCTGTGCTGTCACAAGGCCACGGCATGTAGATTTGCAGAGCAAGCTGCATTGGAAAAGCTAGCAGATTTTAGAGATCTCACAGGCAGAAAAGGAAGAAATCTACATTTCCATCTTTACGGTTTTAGAACAGTGTTCTGCTTGTGGGTATCTGAGCATAGGCCAAAGCTCTAATGGTTAAATGTAGGTATCTCTTCAGGTAAGGTGAGTGGCTCTTCATGTTCTGTTCGTTGTGCAACACAGAAACATTTCTAGGAAATTCATTTGGAGAAAACACATTTAGCTATTAAAAAATGAGAAAAAAGCACTATCGTAAATTAAAGTATAATTATCTGAAGATAGCTGCAAAACATCACATAAGACAGCAGCGTTTTAAAAATAATTATTGTACCTATTTACTATTATATCGAAATTAAATTGCTATAGTACAACTTCTTGATTTCATAGATACTTTGTGTAACAGTGGGTCAGTCCGTTCTGGAATGAAATCGCTGGCAGTATCTCGACCTGCTCCTAAAGTGTCCAAACAAAGGGAAAAAAACACAACGTGAGACCACTGGGCTCCAGCTGTGACTTGTAGACCTGTCAGAACAGGGGTTGTTCTGTAAACAGATCCACTTCAGGAAAAATGTTATCAGTATAGCTGATGATTTCTGGAGAAGAAGCAGTTACAGCAAAAACAAACAGCTGAGCAAATCAAAGGATAAAGGCTACATCCATTCATTCAGCTTTCTCCAAAATACAGATGTTGTAGAATCTCAGGGCTGTGATTTAGCGGAGGGCTGTTAGAATTAGGGTAGGATGGTTGGGTTGTGGTTGGACTCAGTGATCTTTAAGGTTTTTTCCAACCTGAGTGATCCTATCATTCTATGACTGTGATTCTGTGAATCATGGAATTGTGTGGTCCTGGAATTCAGTGTCTCTGGAGGAAGACTGATCCCCATTTCACAGAGAGAAAGGCAGACAAAAAAGGCCTTCCCAAGGCTGTCTGAGGGATGTTCATATACACACTAACAGTGATAAAAGTATTCCATAAAACATGTTCATTGCAGCATGACTTCATTCTCTGATGACTTTGTCCATCCTCTTTCTGCCTGTCTCACTTTTGGGTCTTGTTACTGTGAAATATTTCAAATTTTCTTGGACTTTATTTTCCTTTTAAACATCTGTACAAGGACTTATGCAATGGAGCACTGGATGGTGATCGTGTTCTCTGGGCAAGAAGGTAATAAATAGCACGAAGAAGAACCCTGACTGAAAATGAGCTTTATCAGCTCCTGGACTTGCCAGCTCTGAGGTCCCATCTTTTTGGGGAAGTGCTCTATTAACTAAAACCACATGAAAAGGAAAGACAATATTGATGGCCCTAATGGAGGTTGTTAATCACTCCAGCTTTCCAAACTTATTCAGGGGACTTGAGAAGCACTAAGCTTCCCATCTATCAGCCTTGCATAGCAGCAGTGGTTTTGCAGGAATGGCCAATTGCCTCCTCAAAACAGACATTCTTGAGCTCATGAGTAAATGTTATTGAAAATTTGAAGTTAAATAGGAAGTTTGAAGTTAAATAGGAGAGCACTTAAAACCTTTGCTACAGGAAAAGGCAGTTGAGAAAAGGAGGGGATCAATTTCTTCCCGGGGCTGAAATTAATTTCAAGGGACAATGTGAGATGTAGGAGGACTGAATCCAACTCTAACACATAAACATGTGAAAAGAGAGCCAACGCTCCCCTGAACTCTTTTGTTTTTCTCATGCTTATTTGTATTTCTCTTCAAAAAATCTGCTTAAGGTGGGGCTTCTTGAATATGGGTACATATGTCTGACTTTTTGCTGTTTAATTATTTATCACTGAAAATCCAGAGCTGTTGCCAGAAATAAGAAAAGGAACTACATGCTAATGCAGAACTGTGCTATCCAAAGATTTAGTACAGGCAGCTAATGGATATTATGACAGTCACAGAATAAAGCAGAATGGAAGTAGAAGAAGAATAAAAGTTTCCCAACTCTAACTTGAGAATAAAATATGATTGAACTTTCAGTCATTCATCTCTTGTACCTCTAACTCATCCCGAGCATTGATATGTGCACTACTAGAAGGTCTTCTTATTCAGAATTCATAAGAGGCTGTTTTGCACTAGTGTCTGTACAGCTCAAATGCCATGAAAAGCACCATAAAAATGTGCAGATATTCCCTCTTATTCATATTACTTGTCTAGAATGTCATCGTCAGAAATGTAGCGCTCCTGGCTGTACATATCGGGCCAAGAGAAAGGTACAAGTTTTTGGAACAGTACACAGCTTATTGTGGTTATTTTAATCACTAGAGTCGTATGAACTTTAGAAGGGAACCCGTATAAAATTAGAAAAGAGCCATTCAAAGAAAACACATTCAGAACTTAATAATGAAAAGGAATCTCAGCAAATACTCCACTCTGCAGTGCCTCCCAAGTTCAAGGATACAATACCAAAGGCCTTAGCGCTAATGAACACCCTAAAGATTGTTTTTCCTGTTAGATAAAAGGCTAAAACATCAGAAGGATTGCAAACATTTGTCTGTAATTACAGAGACAGATTAATTACAGGTCCTGCAATCTGGTGAGCTCCATCCCTTTGTGTGAAGCTGCAGTGGCTCACAACAGCAGCAGCTCTCAGCTGGGGATTTCTACAAGTCTGTGAATTCAGCATAGTCAGAGGCCAACATGGGTTGAGAGAGACAACAGTTTCTGTCCACTCCAGCTGTTTAGTTTACCTTACAACCTCTCATCACCACACAGATTAGGAAGTATTTAAAAGCTCAGCAGTAAATTACATACTATCTTTTCATAGCAGATTGGTGGTATTAGCAAGGTGTTAGAAACCAAGGTAACACTGAACAAAGCTGAACCTACGGCTCCCATAAGGCCCTTATAATTAATGTACAGTAACAATATTCTTTGTACAAGATCACATTTAATGCATTAAGGCATTTTAATGAGAAAATGCATGAAGTTTCCAATTTGCTGTTAGTTTAAACCTTAGTTTACTTTGATGAGTAGACTCTTCTCTCTTCCAGGTTATCATGCAAAGTTGGCATCGTGAAAGAAATTTGCATATGTCACAACAGCCAGCTTAAATTGTGCAGTTATGCAGTCCTGATGGAGGACAAATGAGGATAAAACTAGGACCTACATTACCATTTCATAAGAGAAACAGACTTACACCCCTGATGGAGACTCAGAAGAGTTTCAGACTCAGCTATCATCTCGGTAGTTCCCCAGTTCAGTTTCTAAGCATTATAGTGTCATGGTCATGGGTTAGATTCAAAAATCTCTATATGGTTTTCTCTAACTTAGATTTCCTGTATCTGTGGACATCACATGTGAGCTCGTGTTTAACCAGTGCTTGTCAAAGAACTCTGAGTATTTCCGTCAGAGGATTATCCCAAAGGCCACAGGACTCACCCTTCCTGCCTTTACATAAGCCTCAAGGTCTTAGCTGAGAGAAGCTTCTGGTAGGTACAAATATGGGGTGTCCCAAGGAAAGAACAGTGCAAGAGTTGCATAGATCAGTGCATTCCCAACAGTAATTAATATGCGGTTGCAGCACTACCCCAGCACATGGAAGATGAGCAGCAGTGCATGCTGTCAGCAACCAGCACAGCAACCAATACTGTAATCGTGTGCAAGACCACAGACATATTCACGAATGACTTGCCCAGAGATCCAGATTTGGCTATGACTGTTGTCAGTCATGTCAAACCTTTCAAAGCAGTGTCTACAGAATGAATTCCAGAAGCTATGAAAATGTCTATTTGTCCTTTATTTCACAGCAGTGGCTAAAACGAAAAAAAAACAGTAGGCACTTGAGAGGAGGAGTCCTTATCTGTGAGTGCTTACCTCATCTGTAGCTCACAGCCCTGCTGAACTCTGTGTTTCAGTCCCTGTGTGTAGAACACAGCAGTTTGTACTGATAGGAAGATGGTATTGGAAGACCACAAAATTCTCCCTTGTTATGGTGGAAACAATGGGCCCATTTCTGCCAGAGGCAGACCTTCCTTGGCTTTCTGTCATATGGCATCCAGCCTCATGCACTCATTTTAATTTCTGCTACCTTCCCAAGTGCCTCTGAACATTTATGTCTTTCTTCCTCTCCCCTTTATGTTTCTCTTGTTTTCTGACTGAACTCACTCTGCAGGAAGCTCTGTGGCCTGTACTGCACAGTGCTCTGAAAAACCTTCATCTGCTTCTGCAGCTGCACCTCTCTAATTATAGGATGAAGTGTAGGCAATGAGAAGCAACTAATACTTACGGTATTGATTATCCTAGATTGTTCTTTGATGGGACATTTTGCAAGGCCTTGACACTTGGAAAACTCAAAAATACCGTAATTTTCCTAGTCTCATAAGAGAGCCCATCAATGCATTTAGATCATTGGCATCATTTATAACATTTAATCATTAGCACCCTCACATTTCAAGAGAACCAGGAACATCACCCTGTTTCAGAAAGACAAGCAAAATCAAACAACAGTCTGGTTAAAACTGGTTTAATGTTATCAACGTTATGTACTTTATCACTCACCCCATCTCAGCTCCTCCTAGAACTCTGATTCTCAGTGGCTTTGCATTGATTTCATTGGTGTCCTGCTTTAGACTCCACAGCTAATAACCTCCTTAAAACACTGGCATTGCCAGGCTTTTCTTGGTAGGCAGGATTAAGGCAGCTGCATTAGACCTGTTCTAATCTGTGCCTCACTAAATCTGTTGCAATAGGTGCGTGTCAGCTCCCAGAGGCTACTGAGCTACAGCTTCAGGCTGTAGGACGATGGCTGCAATTACAAAGTGAACATTTCTCTCCTTTTATCATTTTACTCTTGATGCCGATAGCAGTAGGCTTCAGCTTCTGGAGGACAGCCTTTATAACTCCTCAGAGCCTGAGCGTATCAGCCCGGGGCTGCTGCGGTGAGATGTCAGCACTTAGAGCTCCCTGGCAAATCTGTGTACGACTGAAATACTCCTAAATATTTCACATTCTCCTCCTTTAATCTTTCACCATGTTTAAGAAAAATGCACAGCAGTGGAAATCACGTCAAGTAGCAGTCGTTCAAGACGCATTTCCGTTTTCCATGATTCGTTATTACCACCATTTTATGTGATAGGCAGAAAGAAAACACGTGCGATTCCATGCCTTTGACTGATCTCTTAGAACCACTGTGTCTGCTGATGACGTTTGTATTTCAGTGAGGGCCAATGTAGAGTGGAGGAACCAAAGTGCAATCATGAGCTACCCTCAGGTGGGCCAGCACTCAGTGAAGAAAGTAGAACGTGGTGAGCAGAAAGTCATTGACACCAGATGTGCTTTTGGATATGGTGGCTATGATGTCAAAGCCCTGCCAGCCTGTGGAGGTCCTGCACTTCTGCACGAGCAGTAATTTCTTTCCTCTCCTGATCTGCAGCTCACAGCTGCCACCCTCATACTCACTGTGAGATGGTTCTTTAAAGGGGCATTTTTACGTAGAAGTTGAATATAAATGAAAAGGAGTAAGCAAAATGAAAAAAGAAAAAAAGAAGAAAAAAAGGAAAAAACAACAACAGTAACAACAACAAAACAGAATGAGATCGTCCAAGCAGGGCTGTCAAAGAGGCGGGGATATGTGTCATACGTACAGGAGCCACTATGTGGGAGCAGTAGATTTCTGAAGATGTTTTACTACCAAACACAGCATGCTGTGAATTTACCCTCCCCTCTTGAGGAGAGGCTTCCCGTTCACCAGCTGATGCTGCAGCAGAACAAGCTGGGGTCTCTTCTTTTCCTCACCATCCCTCTGTGTGTCTGCTACCGTTGCTACACCTTTCCTCAAGTCTGTGTTTGTATTCCACTTGTTTTTCTGTGTTCTTATCAGTTGTCTCATCGTGTGTCTTACTTTTTCTCCTCCTCGTTTGCTTCTCTTCTTTCTTTCTGGCCTAATGTGTTCTGCTGGCTTCCTTCCAGCTTTGCAGCAGTGTTTGTCCTCAGCCTCTTATAAGGTTTCTTGTGCAACCAAGCCTTTCTTCCTAATTTATTGAAAATCTTGGGTCTTCCTTTCAGAGCTATCAAACCTCATTTCCAAGCGCAAGATTTTCAAGTGAATATTTAAAAAACTCCCACCAACATTTGTTCCTCTGTTAAAAACTGCTCCATTTTGCAATACAGAAAAAAAAAAACAAACTATCCACCTTTCTTTTTAGAAATGCTGAATAGGAAAACACAATGCTGCTAGGAAGAAATAGAAGAGCAGCCATTTATCTTGGGGAAACAATTCAGTCAAACTAAATGCACAATTAAATACATCTCTCAAATCTTGGGTCACCAGCAGTGAGGCTTGATGGGGCCTGGAAGATCAAAGAAAGCATTTAAATTAATAAACTCCTAACTTAAATAACAACTATTTTCATAAAAGACCTAAAAAGTCTTGCTTCTGTGACAAATGTTCTCGTGACCCTTAGTAGTAAATAGAAGTCAGTTCACGGCACCTTCTGAAATAAACAGGTATTGGAGACAATTCATTTTTTCTGAAAAGATGCAGCTAAGCTGCTACTTCATGTTGGGTGCTGTGCTGTGAGACCTTGCCTGGTCTCCTCTGCAAAGAGGACTGCTTTCTCATAAGTTCCATGTCTTACCTACCTGTCTGGTACAGGTGCCTGGGATACCCAATGATGCCATCAGCTGCATTCAATACCAAAAGCATAGGAAACTGAAACAAGCCTGTATTGCAAAAATCTTTCCTACCATGAGAAACAGAAGACTCAGAGGAGTTCAAAACTAAGTCTCCGCTATAGTCAGGTTGCTCATACGGAGACGTTCCGTGCTACCAGAGATGCCTTTAGACACATCGCATTTGTTCTTCTTTCAGTCCCATGTCAAACATGCCAGCACCAGAGATCTCAGGGACCTGAGGCTGTCTCAGGTGTTGCACCTCCGTTTCTACAACTGAATGTCATCCATTAAGATACAATCGCCATAACTAATTGAGACAACTAGTCTGAGATTGGTGTTTAGAGGCATGCAGCTGCCTCAGCTCCTATTACAGTCAATGGATACCTGATCGATACAGTCAGTGGGTAGTGAGTGATTCTGATCTGACAAAAGGAGGCACCCAGTGACTGATCTGCTGAATTACCTCTAGGCTGTGCTGACTATATTGATTAGCTGGCTTAGATACTCAGTCTACATGTAGACTTTCGCATGCAGACCATTACATATGATTGTCTGATTGTATCTTTCAAGCACACAAAATGTCTTGCAGGTTGAATTCCAGAAAATAATGCTTTTCATATCCAAGACTTATATCAGAAATCTAAAGTGAAATGATGTGTCAGAGCCCAAATCAGTCATAAACAAAGAGGTATCTAATGCATTCTGAGATGCAGTAGGCATCCAAAGGCATCCAGGTGGAACCTGCATTTGTGACATCAGGAGGATGACACATACCTTTTGGGATGTCAATTTCATGACAGGCAGAATAACTCCAGACACCTCAGATGGTACAAGACTCCTATGCTCAGTGCAGCTGAGCTGTGGAAGCCTCAGGTCGATAATTAGTAGTAGTAAAATTAGACCATCAGACATGTAACTGTAGTACTCTGACATTGGAAGACTTCCTCAGGGAAAAGTGCAGTTTTCTGTTATAAGCATTTACAACAAAGATTTTATTTGTTTTTTGAGTTTGTTTGTTGTGCAATGCACTGTGAGGATCAAATGACCTCAAACAGCATTTCAAGCATCCTGACATCCTGCTGTATGTACAACAGCATTCTTCTTTTCCACACATGAACAACTGTATGCACTTCCTTTACTTTCTTTCCTTCTTTGATCATGTGAACTTTCCCATTTTTTTCAGTGTTTTCCTTCTCATCTCATTCACATCTTGTTTTCCTTTCAAAAACGTTGTGAATCTTGCAGTGAACCCAATGAACACCTTTTCATTCTGTCCTGCATAATATTCATTCAAATCTGGAGTCATCCTCCTGCCCAATCTAGTTGCCCTTTTCTCTCTGATATTTCTATTTCCAAATATTCCTGTCAGACAGTTGAAATGCACAGATGACAGTACTTTCTTGGGTATAACACAATTCTCGCTCTGAAAATATGCAGTTAATGGGGCATAAAATATCCTTGATACAATGCATATACTCCTTGGGTACCAAATAAGACCTCTAACAGGCATGTCAGCATTATTAATGTGGATGCCCAGCAGTCAGAAAAACTGAAGAGACCCAGTGAAATTCTAGGCATGCTCAAGTGCTCCGGGTCTCCTTCTCTTCCTGGGAAATAAACAACTATTACTAAAATCCAGCCATAAGATGTTATTACAGAACTTAGTAGGTCTTGAAGTTATCATTATCAAGTTCTATCTAGTGCTAAACATGTGAAAGGGACAACAGTAAGTCTATCTCTTGAAGTTCACTTTTTAACATTCTAAATCTCCTTGTTTTGAGCCCCCATGAGTCACTATTCTTGAAAAACGAGCTTAGATATTTTCATTCTACTTGTGTTTTTCTGACAGAATATTTCCATCTGGAAGATCATGAAGTCTTTAGCGCTACGGACATGGGCACACAGATGAGCCCCCTCAAGACAGTTGCAAATGACTCTAGAGCACTGATCTCCTTAAGGGGGGAATTTTGAACAGCAGCTTATTTCATTCCTATTAAATTTTGAAGTAAAAGAATCATAAAATCATAGAATTACAAGGTTGGAAACGAACTGCAAGATTATCCAGTCCAACTGCCCTCCCATCACCACTGCTACCACAGGCACTAAATCAGATCTCGCAGCTCCTCATCCAGGCGCCTCCTGAACACTGCAGGGACGGCGACTCCACCACCTCCCTGGGCAGCCTCGGGTCCTGTTTGTTGCCTGGGAGAAGAGGCCAACCCCCTCCTCATCACAACCTCCCTTCAGGAAGTTGTGGAGTGCGATGAGGTCTGCCCTGAGCCTCCTCCAGACTGAACAATCCCAGCTCCCTCAGCTGCTCATCATAAGACTGGTGCTCCAGATCCCTCACCAGTTTCGTTGTCTTTCCCTGGACACGTGCCAGGGCCCCAATGTCTTTATTGTAGTGAGGGGCCAAAAAACTGAACACAGTACTCAAGGCACGGCCTCACCAAAGCTGAGTACAGGGGATGATCTCCTCCCTGCTCCTGCTGGCCACACTATTCCTAATGCAGGCCAGGATGCCGTTGGCCCTCCTGGCCACCTGGGCACACTGTCGGTTCATGTTCAACCGAGCATCAACCAACACCCCCAGGTCCCTTTCCTCTTCACAGTCATCCAGCCACTCACCCCCAAGCCTATAGCGCTGCATGGGGTTGTTGTGGACAAAGTGCAGGACCCTGCACTTGGCCTTGTTGAACCTCATCCCATTCACCGCAGCCCAGCTTATCTAAATCCCTCTGAAGGGCGTCTCTACCCTCAGGCAGTTTGACACCACCTCCCAGCTTGGTGTCATCTGCAAACTCACTGAGGGTACATTCAACCCCCTCATCTAGGTCATAAATAAAGATATTAAACAAGACGGGCCCCAATACCGACCCCTGGGGGACACCACTTGGAACAGGTCGCCAGCTGGACTTCACTCCATTAACCACCACCCATTGGGCACAGCCCTCTGGCCAGTTTCTTACCCAAAGGAGTGTGTACCTGTCCAGGCCACAGGCAGCCAGTTTCCCCAGGAGAATCCTGTGAGAGACCGTGTCAAAGGCTTTGCTGAAGTCTAGGTAGACTACATCAACAGCCTTTCCCTCTTCTACCAGTCTGGTCACCCAGTCATAGAATATTATCTCATTTTACCAGCAATCTCACTGAAATAAATGATATTTCAAACAAAGAAATATGCACTATGAAGCACCTCTTCCCATGAATGGTTTCTGCCTTGTATCAGTTGTTACTTAAAGCTGTAGACTTAGCGGTCTTACATGTATGAATAGATACAACTGTGGTTGTATCTATACGTGGTATGTCAACCACGTATTAGATGATGAAGACTGGAGATCACAAATAATACATTGTTCAATAAAGCCACGGTCATCCAGGGTGGCTCTGGAAGGACTCAGCACTCTAATTTTTTTAAATGGAAGGAAAGGACATCAAGTGTCCCAGATGCACCTCTGAATACAGTCATACTTGTCTTCCCAAGCTGGAGCATTCATCTTCCTGCACCATCCATTCCTACCCATGTGTTGCCAGGAACCCCTGCTTTGCCAATGGCACTGGGGAAACAGGAGCTCATAAACAGCTTTACTAGAAAATTAACTCACTCATCTGTTGCTGATGTAGTTGAACTGACTTCCGCAAGGATTGTTATGATTCCGTAACTCAGCTCCAGGGTCATGAATAGTACGCAGCATATGGCTGAAGGAGGACATTTCTTGGGCTGTTCCAGTTTTTTCTAAAGCCATACATGCGACCCTGACGTCTGGATACTGAAATGAGCCTGTTGAACAGAGGGGGTTTTTGCAACTGTGGTATGATGGGCTGAGGGAATAGAGGGTGTTACTGATGGGAGAGGACATTCAGTGACAGGACAAGAGGGAATGGCCTTAAGTTGCAGCAAGGGAGGCTCAGGTTGAAGATTAGGAAAAACTCCTTCTCCCAAAGAGTCAAGCACTGGAATGGGCTGCACAGATGGTTGTAACCATGCATGGAGGTGTTCAAGAAATATGTGGACATGGCACTAAGGGTCATGGTTTAGTGGGGAAACCAGTGGTGGATGGTTGGACCAGATGATCTTGGAGGTCTTTTCCAACCTCAGTGACTCTATGATTCTATGTGGTCAAGAGCTAAAAAGTTCAGGGCCCAATTAAGCAGAAGCAATGCTTCAAGTTAATTATTAAACTGTAAATAAATATGAATACTCTGATGTCCTTTGATTTATGTTTGTTACAGTGTGAAGCATCATGACCTCTTCTGCTGCAGGTTGAGCTGTAGATGTGGTAATTTCTGACTGCTGGGACCTAAGGGAAAATACTCGAAAGCCATGGTCTGCAGCCTGGAAATTCTGAGTTGTGTCCACAGAAATACCTGAGAAGCAGAGTCTGAGATGTATCACATTGAGAAATGCTGTCCAGACCTCCATTTGACTTCTGGTGGTGTTGGTGAAGGATTTTTGCAGTTGTGCCTGTGCTCAGTGCTTAATCAAAGAACGGGAAGCACTGGGATGCAGAAAAGCCCTCAGGTATTCAAGTATTAGATTAAATAATGTCAGCACAATTTGCATTTTAAACATCTTTATGGGGACTCTGTGGCTTGCAAATTACTATATTGGATAACAAAATAGACTAAATTAAATGTATTACATCTTACACAGCAATCTGGTTTTACAAATCCCTGATTAAAGGGGCTTCTTCCCTCCCTTCCTTCAGTAAAAAAAGAGAAGACGAAGAAGAAGAAAGAAAACATACAATCTAATTTTCAGCATCCTGAAATGAGGGTTTCTTCAATTATGAACTCCTTTGCCATTGCCGAGGAGAAAAATTATCTCAGGAAAACATGCTTTTCAGACATGTTTCTATTTGTGGTTTTTTGTTGGTTTTTTTTTTTTTTTTTTGAATGACTGAATCTTTTAATTGAAGTGTAACAGTGCATTACTAGATTTCATAACCTTGAAGTCTGGCTTTCATCATTTCTTGACATTTCTCTTAAACACTGGGGTCAGCAGGAGTTGTGATTATTTCTAATAAGACCAAATGAAACCCATGGACAGGTGAGAATAGCATTAAATATATATAACAAATTAGCAAGGCTTAATGTGCTCATGGTGTGCTTTTCTCCCTTATATTATTATTTGTCTCCATGTGTTGCAAAGTCGTACCCATCTTACAAAAATGCACAACAGTGGGAGCAACACTGATTCAGCTCTTGGCTCTAACACCCAGTATACATTCTTAATTGGGATTTAGTTGTCCTAGAAGATTAAAATTCCAGCTGTTCTGATTTTTTTTATTATTATTTTTATTTTTTTAATTTATTTTAATTTTTTTGGAAGCTTTGCTGAAAAAGCAGTGTAAAGTGCAGGACTGCTCATGTCATAACCAGTATGCACCAGTACAGTTTAGGACTTTAGCTACTGCCATCACTTCCACAGGCCTCACTGTACCTGTGGACAGGTTACATTTTAGTACTTTATTACGTCAATTCAAATGCTTCCAGAAATCATCTGAAGTGATGTCAGCCCTTCCAATCCAGTGCTGCAGATAGTTTTTACATAAAACTCCAAACAATTGGAGGAAGTGGTAATCACCTTGCAGTGCCCATATGTGTTAACAGAGGCAAATGGAAACAGAACGACATCTATGCATTTTCTAAACAAATACTTTCCTTTACAAGTGGCTTCATACTTGGGAAAAGTCACACATAAATTTGAGGAAGGAGAAAGTAAAGCAGCTTCCATAAGAACATGAAGTCGTTAATTGATTTGAGTGGGAAGAGATCCCCAAACTAAATTTTCTTGCATAAGATTCACACAGACTGTTCAGTTCTTTAAAAGACTTTTTGTGTGTGTGCAGCTTGAGATTTTTAAATATAATTTAAAAAATCAAGTAGATGGAGAAAGTGAAATATTTTGACACCCAAAAGACTGTAACAGATGGTTTCAGTGATATCATAAATGCCTCCCTCTATACTGAATTGGGAGAACATTCACTTCAACTGAAACTTCATTTCTTAACCAAAAAATGATTATGCAAACATTTTCCGAGCGAGTCAAACCTCAGCACCCATGAGGATTCAGACCAGTAGGCCCATCAGTTTGAAAACAACAGCAGCTGTTCTTGACCCCTTGGCCTCTACCTGTTTGTTGCAATTCATTTTTCCTTTTTATTCTCCCCTAACAGCTGGAGTGAGACGTTTCAGCTCTATATCACTCTTTCTTCCTGGTTTACACCAGCCTCATAACGGACAACAGCCTCCCTCCATGAGCTTGGAGCCATTCCTCGCTGCATCTTCTAAGACCAGAGTCTGGAGACAATCCAGAGCTCGGGAATGGCTTCCAGCTCTTGCTGGCAGCATGGAAGAAGTGCACAAGGGCTTTAACACACAGTGAGGTCACTGCGCCCTAGCAAAAAAAAACGCATCACCCTAAATTGGACGCCCATCTGTGCCGTCATCTTCATGCCTCTCCTAATGTACTACTGGGAGACATGGAGAAGTACTTTAGGCCCTACCCTACCCTGGTGAACAAGCAAGGATTTTACTGCCTATCAAAGACCTCTGTATATTTCAGTGGTGTTTCTTCAGAGTTAATTGCATGATCTTGGCAAGCAGAGGGAGACTGAAGAAGGCAGTTGAGAACAACAGTGCTTCCCAGTGAAAAGGCATTGGTGTCTCTCCAAACCAGTCATTGCCCTCTGAGTTGGCTTCCTTATGATGGTCAGAAATGATTGGAAGAACAAGGCTTTAAGATTATAATGGAAAGTTGGCTCTTTGCAAAGATCTGTTCAGCTCAGCCAACCTTAACTTTGCCTAATCCACTTTGCCTACTTCTAATTATACTGTCTGGAACTTCTTAAAGCTTACAAACATCTGTGCCATTCCAACACCTCCCAGCTGCCCCATCCGTGTTTGAGCCTGTCAGAAGATGGTTCCTTACAGAGCAGAGTAGGAGTGGGCAGGAAAGGAGGCGGGAGCTGCCTACCATGAGCACATACTGACTCCAGCAGGATGCACAGACAAAATGCAAGCTGCCCGTGTGCAGAAGGGTCAGTGGGGATTTTATATGAGGACATATGAAGTAACTCACTGGCTGCACCTACAGCACACGTGCTGAGGAGACACGAGAAAAATCACTGAAAATCACTCATGACTGAACTATCCCATCTGATCCCTTACTGACTGCAAGGAGATGTGTTAGGATTGGTGTTAGTGGGAACCCAACAGCGTAGGGGGGAAAAAATAAAAATTAAAAAAATTAAAAAATGCAAAAAGCCCACAAAACTACTTCCAAAAGGTACTTGTGCTTGAAGGAAAGCAGTTCACTTTCCACTGTGATCGGTGCTGGTTAAGAAGGGTGGACAGCAATGTCATGCAATTGATATACTGACTGACAAATTACCTCCTGTCCTGGCAAGGCACACAGAATTGACATTCTGCTTTAGATCTTCTGTAAAGTCCTTCTGTAACCTCTGTTGCACACCTGAGCCTCACTCGAAGTCCTCTGCAGTTACTCAAAACGGTGACTGAGAGCTGAGACAGGAACTCACACAGAGGAGTTTTTTCTTTTCACAGTGTTCGTCAGTGGAAAATGACATGCTCACTACTGACTGGAAAGTATATTTAAAAACAATTGTTTGACAAGTGGAAAAAGAAAAAAAATATCTCTTTGACCTCCTGTATGACCACTCACCAGCTGACGGGCCAGAGCTGGTCACAGAATACAGAAGGAGATCTGCATTGCTCCATTTCAGCCTTTGATTTTCAAAGGCCATGCTGCTTTCATGCATAGAGTCTGCACAAAACCTTTCAGTGATCTGTGTAATACAGCCCAAATCAATTCTGTTAGTGGAGTGCTGTCATGAAGAAATGCTCTGTAAGCCTGATCAGCAGGCTGAACTGCAGCCACGGCCATTTCAGCAGTTAGAAGACATCTACCATGCTTGCCTGCTTCTCAGCTGAAAGGAGGGTCTAGATACACGAGCTGGGATGAATGACCTATTTCAAGACTTGGAGATTTTTGTTCAGCCTGGAATACAGTTGTGTTGTAAAGAAAGATGTATTTTAGGTTTGTCTCAAACAGCAAATTTACCGATTTTGGGGAAAATAATGATTTATTTTTTTTTCCACTGCAGCAAAAGGTTCCTTCAGTTCCAATAGGAACTTCCTTCTTCAGGATAATTTCTACTTCTGTACAGATATTCTATGTCTATAATGACATTGAAGTCACTGAGACAAGCACCTGGTTAATCAGAGTCATAAAGAAGCCTCTTGTTCTACAAAGTTACAGACATGGGGGAATCCCTGCCCATTTCCAAGAGCAGAAGGTTAGAGTATTTTTACTTAGAGACCAGAAATCTGCTTTTGAATTTTACTGTTTGATTCAGCAAGCTGCACGTGCTATTAATTCTAATGATGCTGTTAGACCAGCAGAGGCCCTCATCCATCACTGCACATCTCGAACAGAGGAAGGGAACCATCTTTGATGCCCTGACCTAAGGAACACCACGCTTCCCCGTGCTGTGGGCCTCAGCTGCTGGGAGCAGATAGGAAGGCAGGTGAAAGTGTGCATTTTTGAGGAGCTGGCTGAAAATCAGAGGTTTCTCAATTGTACGAACAAGACATTATTAAGCTTGTAGCCTTGAGATATGTATGTGGTAAAATAGAAAGCAACAGTAAGATACTGTGGCACTTCCTACTGTTTCTGAGCTTTTTCTGCCTATCAGGTTGTGCCTACACTGACTGCAGGATATAGATAACCCAAGCTGGCTGTACATGAGCCACTGTACAAGTCAAGGATACACCAGTCTTTTCAATAGAATTAATCTGGACTCCAAGCCAGCACCAATTAGCTCCAATGTCTTTAGAGAGTAGATGCTTTAGAGAGGTCAGCATTCCCAACACCCTGAATTGTTAAGTGACAACATTTCCAAAATGTTGGAATCAATTTGCATTATTTGTTTTTTACCTTTAGTTTTATACATGCCAGCTCCCCTGCTGTAATTGCTGAGTTTAGCAGCATAATGTTGAAATTGCAAGGAAGGGGAGAGCGATGGGATTATGGCACAGTCACACATGAAGGCTAGAAAAGTAGAATTTCACACAAGAACACTGAAATGTAGGAAGATTCCTACCAAATGCATTTACTGAAAAAAATATATAATTAATTATATTTCTCAGCTTGACATTGTTAATTTTTTTAATTAGGAACTTGACCGAAGTCTAACAGAGAATGAGCTGCACCTTTAATGTTTGAACAGAGGACACAGCTGGTCCCAAGCACTGTTCAGTGACAGTGATCCAAGAAACTACCAACCACATATGCTGTACGGATGCAGAGTTATAAATGTGAAAATAAGACCAAAGCAAATAGAGAAAAAAAGACCTTCTATTACCTTCCAGTACTTGAAGGGAGCATGTAAGCAGAGGGGGAGGGCTGTGAGGGTGGATGCTGATAGGACAAGGGGGAATGGTTTGAAAGTGAGACAGGGCAGGTTGAGGTTGGATCTGAGGAGGAAGTTTTTCAGCCAGAGGGCGGTGAGGCACTGGCACAGGTTGCCCAAGGAGGCTGTGGGTGCCCCATCCCTGCAGGCATCCAAGGCCAGGCTGGATGTGGCTCTGGGCAGCCTGGGCTGCTGGTTGGCGACCTGCACACAGCAGGGGGTTGGGGCTGGGTGAGCGCTGGGGGCCTTTGCAGCCCAGGCCGTTCTGGGATTCTATGGTCTCCTTGTTCGTATTCGCTGAAGACAAAGGGAAACAAGAAGACAATGCCATTGTCTTTTCACAAAGAGAGCCATTATTGACTGCAGGATGGCCACTACATTAGGAGAAAGGTGGTGGAAAATTTCCATGAGATTTTTTCTGCGTTACTGAGAGAATTCATTTGGCAGGCCAAGAGAGGAGATGTGGCACCATGGGAACTATTTATAAGTGTTGGATCCTCGAGTATTTGACTGATGTGCTAACACAACTTCATTGATCCCAGTGGAATGTACTACGGTTCATAGCACTGAAGCATATTGCAGCTGACAGTAAAAATACGCAGAGAGTTGCTATATCCTGCACTTGTTTAGATAAGTTTATTAGTTCCTGGGCTCAGCATGCTACACCTGCTGCTTGCCTATTATTTCTGCAAGCATTAACAAATTGAAAAGGTGACGTAAGGCTCTTTGCTCACCTGGAGCTCAGGCAACTCATGGTATTACGCTTCAGTGCTGTTCAGAAGCCTCACACTGTTGTTCATCCTATGTTAAAAGTCATCTTGCAGATGTCTTCTTATTTTGTGAAGCATATTACAAGGCTTATCAGATAAGTTTCGTATCAGAGGTGGGGAGCCTAGCTCTTCAATTCCTTTTATCCTATTTCTGGATAACAGCTGTATTGGCTACTGAGCTTGCAAGAGATAAGAAAATCCTTGGGCCTGGGGGACAATTGCCTATCATGAGGTCTGCTTTTTAATTAGAAGGGCTGAGAAGTAGTGACCTTGCTGTACGTTGTGCAGGAATAGGATTACCTACATGTCCTTTCCTGATGCTACTTCGGTTCGAGGTAATTTTGCTTCCAAATGATCATCCTACTTGAGCAGATTTTAATTTTGTACACAATTTTGTACGTATGAACACACCTCAGGACTCATTAGTTATCCATTAAGGGTAAAAAAGGAGGAAAGTCTTCCCCTTCGCAGTGAGTTGGATGACCATGCCTATGGGATGGGCGCCTTCAGCTATGCTTTCTCCATTTGGAGTAATTACACTCAAAATACACTACAGAGGATTTGAGACACACTGGTAGCATCCCTTGACCGGCCTTTGTGGTGAACTGGATCAATAATTACACCAGATGAGGATACAGACTGCACATGTAAAGGGAAGAACACAGTAACATCTGATTTAACAGAAGCCTCTTCTTGGACTGAATGGAAACTGCAAATGAAGAAGGCACAGTGTTCTTGCAGGGGTACTTCTCGTCCTGTTACATTCTCCATCCCAGCCTTCAAACATTAAGTGGAAAAGTGAAGAGTGCGCCGTCTCATTTAGATGATGGTTCTGAAAAGCAGCTCAAAAAACTCCACAGCTATTTTCCCCTGTTTTCAGGGCACATAAATAAGGCAATTGTTACAACTGTCCTTTTGTTCTTCCAAGGACATTCAATACTGTGTTCAGGGAGAAAGCACTCATACCTGATCAAGGCAAGCCAAAAGCAGCATTTACTGCAGCAGTGTGTGCATGACACAGGCTGTGCCCTGAAATGCACGATTTCATGAGAGTTTTTCTACAAAGAAAAGAATACCACAGCCTCCAAAATCACAATCAAAATGTTCACAGCTTTCTGTGAACCATGTAGGTTATCAAAAGGAATGTCAGCAATGATTTGTGATGAGGTATCCTTTCTAGGGGTCTCTCTCTATTCATAGGTGGCCAAGACACAGCAAAGAACTTATCAGACCAAGCTGATTTTTTACATAGCTAATGATTGGTCATTATTCAAGGCCAGGCTGGATGTGGCTCTGGGCAGCCTGGTTTGTGGCTGACAACTCTGCACATAGCAGGGGGTTAAAACCAGATGATCACTGTGACTCTTTTCAACTCAGGCCATTCTATGGGTCTACTGCACACCATATGAGATCCCAAAGCCCAATCTCAGCACAGACTCTCTTAGTGAGGCTGTATGGGGCTTACATGCCTACAGTGGACAGTGTCCCTGTGGGAGGGGTCTGTGTGGAGCGGGACCAGAGAGTCACTGTGGAGGAACTGCAGAGATGAAGCTTCATGGACCAATTTCAGCCCCCATTCATCCTTCCCATGCACTGCACGGGGAGAGGAGGTAGAAGATGGGTTGGGAGGAAGGTATTGTAGTTTTCTTTGAGCTGCTGTAGGCAGTAAATTATTCTCCCTATGCTGAGACTGTTTTGCCAGTGATGGTAATTGGAGTGTTATCTACCTGCACTTATCACAGTCCCCTTGTTCCTTTAGAAATGGGAGTGAGAGTGGCCTGGCGGAGTTCAGCAGGCGGCACTCGGTTCCTCTGCCCACACACAGCGTTGGTGAGTTCCAGAATCCCAGCCTTGTCTCAGGAACACGGAGCTCAGAGCAAAATAGCTGGGGAGTCATGCATGAAAACACCCCGGTCAGGGCAGCTTGCATCACACTGACCAGAGCACACGGTGTGTGACTGAGCTGTCAGACTGCAGCTGCCCTTAGAAAACCTCCTCCCTTTGTTTTTGTTTTTTTCATGAGGATTGATGTCAATAATTCCTTCTTTGTCTTCTAAGCCTTCTAAGTCAGTTGCTTCTAGCTGAATCTGGGCATCCTGGGCTCTTGGGAAAGGCAGTAGCTGAGAAATATCTTGAGTAAAGCTTTTGACATCTGATTGCAAAGTGTTTCCTGTGATTGAGGAAAGTAGAAGCTGGATGAATGGGCTTAAATGGTCTGAATATTAGTTGGATTACTGGGCTCAAAGGGCAATAATGAATAGTTCGGCATCCAGCTGGCAACCAGTAACAAGTGGAGTTACAATAGAAGTTGATTCCGGGATTATATTATTCTGCATCTTTGTAAATGACCTGGATGAGCTGATGGAATGCATCTTCAGCAAGTTTGCAGGTGAAGATGGGGTGTGTGGAAATATGCCAGGAGACAGTAAAACTTAGGCCTCAGGGAACTTGATAAACTTGAGCTTGGCGTAAGAGAAATCTTATGATGTTCAGGAGTTCTGCATGTGGGACCTTCATTCTACATGTGTGGTTGCAATGGCAAGTCTGTGGCCAGCAGGGCAAATGTTAGGATCTTCTGCTTGCTCATAGGAAAGCCACAGCTGCAGAAAAACTGCAAATGTTCCTCCAGAGTGTTAACAGAATTGTTGAGCACACAACTTATAAGAGCAGGGTGAGGAACCTGAGTCTGCTCAGCCTGGGAAAAGGAATACAAAAGGAGACTCACTTCAGTATACTTAGAGGAGGATGTTAAGAGCAATGAGGACAAATGCAGTTTATCCATGGCAGGCGGCAAAGCATTTAGCAATATCAATAAAGCACAGTTTAGGAGATTCAGACTGGACATCAGGAAAGCCATTTTCACTGGGGGGGCAATGAGTGCTGAAATAGCTTGCTAAGGAAGGCCATTGAGTCTCTGGTCTCAGAGGTTCTCGGAATTCATCTAAATAAAGCTATTGCTTACATAACCTGCTGCCAGCAACAGCTCTGCAGAGGTTGGATGCTGGATTAATCTTTTCTTCCAGCCAACATTTGTACGATTTGTTCTACGTAAGTGCAGTTACCACATAGATGCAATAAGTGATAACAGGGACTGTTCCATTTCCCACCTCTCCCTTGTGGCTGTGTTAGGCCCTGCTGATTGCTGGCAGACTTTTATTTCACAATCAGCAGATCATCAAAGTCTGTATCTTCAGACAGCAGAGCCATAGAAAAATAAGTGGATTCAAAGGCATATCTGGAGCCATCAAATCCACCCTCCTGTGAAAGGAGAGCTATCTGCAGAGTGAGGTGAGGTTGCTCAAGAGCGTCTTAGAAACGTCCAAGGATGCAGATTCACCAGCCTCTCTTGCCAAGCTGTTCCAGTGCTTAACCCCTCTCATTACAGACAGCCTTTTTCTAATGCTTAATTGACATTTCTCTCATTGCAGCATTCTCCCAGTGAGTCCTTTGCTCTGTGCACCTGGAAAGTGTCGGTCCACTTCTCTCAGCTACCCACTGAGACACGGCAGGATGCAAGCAAGTCCCTCTGTAACCTCTTCATCCTAAATGGAAAAACAAACGAACAGAAACCATTCGGTCTCCCTCGGTGAATCACACGCCCCGGTTCCAGTTCAGCTCCATCAGCGCAGCACTGCTGATTCTCGCACAGTCGCTGTCCTCTGGGACTCGCTGGCCCTTTCCAGCAAAGCTGCTTTCCAACCATTCAGTTCCTCCCCCATTTTGTTATCATTTATTGTCATTCACAGCCTTGCAAAGGAAGCTCTCCGCCCCACTTATCAGCTCGTTAATGAAGGCATCAGCCAACACCGTTCTCCCAGCAGTATCTTTCATGGCCAGCTGACTCAGGCAGCACAACACTGACCGCTGCTTTTTTAGCTTAGGAAGACCAGCATCTCCAACCACTTTTTCAGCCCATAAATCCTCAGTTTGGCTACAGAGATGCCACTGTGCAAAACGATGCACTACATTTAGTGTATAAAGCACCGCTTTGTTTCCCCATGTCCTTACAGCTCATCTCATCACAGAAGGCAGGCAGGTTGGTACGGCGCAGCCTAACCCTGGTAAATCCAGTCTAGTTGCTTTTAGTCACCTTTACTGTCCTTCATGCCTTCGTGCTCCTGGAAGTGTTTCCATTGGAGACTTCCGCCAGGAATTTCCGAGGGAGGAGGCAGGAGCAAACAGCCCCTGGTTGCTGCTTGTTTATTTGTTTGGGGTTTCCTGCCCCTCCTGTCCAGCAGACAGAAAGCAGCAAGACGGTGCCCACATCATAAAATCATGGAATCACAAGGTTGGAAACGACCTGCAAGATCATCGAGTCCAACTGCCCTCCCCTCACCACTGCTGCCATAGGCACTAAGCCAGATCTCGCAGCTCCTCATCCAGGCGCCTCCTGAACACTGCAGGGACGGCGACTCCACCACCTCCCTGGGCAGCCATTGCAGTGCCTGACCACTGAGAGAAAAAGATGCTGCAGAGCTGCTCCTGGAGCCCCATGCCAAACACATGCCAGGGAATTGCATCTATAATTACATTTCTGTGGGAGCTCATAAGTATCATTCCTCCTAGCCAGACCTTGTGTAGCATTAAGTTAGCAGGTTCAGAACAGAGAATCTCTTTCCCCGCCCACTCCATATCACAATGTTTAATGTGTTACTTTCTAGCTTTAATCAAGAAATAAAGGAGGATATAAAAGCTAACAATAAAGACAAACTGATTTAAAGTTATCAACAAGAACAACAAAATCACAATTTCAGGAATACACAGAATAAATGTAAAGTAGTGAAAGCTTTTCCATCTTCCAACCCTTTTCTTTTCACATTCCCCAAACACCCCTTTTTTCACCTGTAGTTTTCCCATTCCTTTTTTTCTTGAGTTCATTTTAATTATGTGTCCCTTCACGATATTTCTTTTTTATTATCTTCCTGGAATTCTCTCTGGTTATTTTCCAGCACAGCTTTCCACCTCCTAACTCCAATTTGCAGTCTCCAGACATAGGAACAGAGAGACATTTGATACCGTTGGTGTGGCACCAAATGCCAAATCTGATTTCATGCCTAAGGCTCCACAGTGGTAATGTAAATGGAATATATATGTGTATAACAGGAATACGTAAAGTGCTGCATCATAACAGTTAGAAAAATGTATTTATATTAACAGGAAAAGTCACTGCAAGTTTCCCAAGGCGAATGGCTATACCATCACTGTAGGCTGCAGGTAAACTAACACAACTCCCATTTGGATGCTCAGAACTGTTACACAGGGTATTTCTGCACACAGCCTCTTTCCTGGCAGTGAACTGAACTCAGTCAGATCCTTGTTATCTCACACCTTGACCCCTCTGTCCCCCCTGAACAACTCCACTCTCCTTTCCCCCCTCACCCCAGCCACCAGCACTGATGTGTGATCTCTCCTAATATTTGCTGTCCCATCCTAATGCCTGCCTCGGAGATGGAGACCCACAGCCTGAGAAACATTCTCCCTTTAGAAATGCCCTTTTGGTTCCCGTTCTCAGTGCTACAAGGAATATCTAGCCCTCCTCCAGCCTCCTGTGCTTCGCCAGGGAATCTCACCTGGTTGTTTCTATCTTATGCTGACGCTGATTGCACTACTGTTATTTGGGATTTCTTTTCATCTCCTCAGAAACATGTCTGCTCGGTTCTGCCATCCCCTTAATGGGCAGTTTTGGCATTGATGTGCAGCAGTGTGGTCTAATGAGGGAAGTGCTGGAGCCACCTGCTCTTATTTCTTCTCTAACTTCTCTTTAAACTGAACAAACTTCTTCTACGTGTGCTGTTAAATTGCACTGAATCCTGCACTTGGCCAACAGTACCATCTTCTCTTGCACTTTTCAAAAATACAGCCATAGCTGGCCACTCTAAAAAGCCCTTCTGTCGTTTGCATGGCATACTGATTCCATACTGCACACACTGCATTCAGTGCTCAGATACCCAAGCGTGACAACAGAGGCTGAAAACTGGAATATGAACAAAACAGACAGGAATGCTGAAGTCATTAAAGAAACCTGACATCCAGAACAGGGAGAGCAGCAGAGGGTGGGACGTCCCCAGAGCCATGGAAGCGCGGTGAGTTTGTCATCTGTACCCTCTGGAGCTTTTTCACCTGCACTAACAGCCCCATGGAAAAACTGTGTGCCAGGTTTAAGAATGGACATGGGGCGGATGTGGGGATTTGTGGCTTTTTGGGGACATCTTGCAAAGTTCCCTGGCTATTTCCACCAGGGTGCAGATCTTGCACACCAAAGCACCTCTGCCCTTCACTCACTGGGCAGTGAGCGTTTGCCAGCCCAGCAGAGCACCATGGGCTTGCTGAGGTCTCGCTGACACTCCAGCTCTGCACTTCTGTCCTTTCCCTGGGCTGACAGTAAGCCCTGCCTGTCCTCCTGAACCAACTGCTGTCACTGCAGAATAACCACATTCCCGCTTCGTGATGGTCTGGTCTCACAATAACTGCTTCCAATTTCAGCCATGCATGAGAGCTCACCAATGCTCACCTGACACAAGTATTCAGGTTGGAAAATTGCTGCTAATGTAACTGAAGCATCAAATTGCAGCTACTGCTGGCCTTACCTCCTCCCCCTGGCCCAGGAGGCAGAGACCAATGAGCACTCGGATCCCTGCACTCGAAATACTCCCAGCAAGCACCGTGCCACGGTCACTTTCCTGGGGAGATTGTTCCAGTGCCTGCCCACCCTCCGGTGAAGATCTTTTTCCTAATACCCACCTGACCCTGCCCTTGTGCAGCGCTGTGCCATTCCCACGGGTCCTGTGGCACATGGCGCGTATCAAAGCGCAACAGAAGTAGATCTAAAACTCTTACAGTTCTGTCTTGCAAAGCAGCTTGATGGTCTAAGTATCTCAGGACAAGAAACTTGTCTCTCCAGGCTCTGCACTACCAGCATAGCCTCAGCCTTTCAAAGTACATCAGCCCTACGCATGTAGTTAATTATACATAGTGTATAAATGGGAGCTTAAAAATGGAAGGTCATGTCCCTCCATCTGAACACTAAATCCCTTCACAGTGTTATTCAAGATCCAGCTGCCCTAGATACAAGTGCTACGGTGCCTGCATTACAAACTGTTCTTTTAAATGATCAGTTGGGTAAAGGAGCTTGACTTGTACTTCACCAAAGGCGTGAAGAAAAAAGAAGGGTTAGAGACATTGACTTTTCTAAGTGATCAGTTAATAGCACAAGCATATTCATTGAAGATATTTGACCTCAGAAATACAGGGACTGTCTTTTTGCGAGCTCTCCTTATCCCACTGGAGATGGGCTTCAAGGAAAGGACAAAGCCCATAAAGCATGAAAACACACGAGCAGGGTTTTCCATTATGCTGAGATTCAGGATCTACTTCTCTGTTCTTTAAACTTACACTTCACTGTTCTTTAAACTTACTTTCAGTCACAGTTATCAAAAACCCAAGAATCCTTGGCTAGTTTTATGCAAAACCACACAATGAAGTATTTCATCGTTCTTTCCTGAAGGACAACAGGAAAGCCAAATTCTATCTCTGTGGGGAGTTGGTCAACAAAACCCCCTGGGAAACTGTCCTCAAGGACAAGGGATTGGGAGCTGGACCAGATGGCTTTTAAACATCTCTCCCTATGTAAATATTTCTGTGATTCTATGAAATCAGTGACACGCTTCTGTGCAGCTAGTGGTGCAACACCTGATGAAAGCAAAGGGTAACATCACTGCTGTTGGGCATGAAGGAGCAGGTGAGAACTCACAAGACTAATACATGACAGAAACAATATAAAATCCATTCCTGGTAATGGCTTAGCATAGGAGCATCTCCAGAGCAATTATGAAAGTTGGGTGATTGAATTTATGCATGTGCTTGGAAAGTGGTAGGGTCAGATTCCATGGCTGGGACAAGACCAGGCAAAGGTGGTGCTGATATCCTTTGCCACCTGTTTTTGCAGCTTGTACTCGTATTTAAGAGAAATCTGTGCAATTCCTGTCTTCTAGCTTGACCAGAAAGGAAACAAAATCTATAGCAATTTTACTGATTTCCTCAGGGCACAGGTTATATTTAGGCAAGCAACACAGAGTTGCTACTCCAGTATCCATATCTCAATGACTGTTTGGCTTTGATCTCTCAATTTTCTCTCTTGACCAAAAATATAGTTTACATGTCATTAATATTCCACTACCATATTCATCTGATAAGAATTCTAATAATAAAGAAGGTGCCATGAAATTAATCTAGCATTCGGGCAAAAATCAGAGCAATGGGAATTGAGGAAATTCAAGCCTAATCCATTCTTATTTGAGTATCACTGTCACTTCAAGGTCCGATGGGATTACTAGATGGACTGTCTTGTAGGTTGGATGAAGTTTATGAGAACAGATTAGTAAGCATCCACTGATTGTATCTAAGCAGAGACAGGTAGAGTAAAATAGTTCAACAGTTCTTCTTGGCGTCGCATATATTTTATGTCAATATATGTTGACCAATATAATTATTTATCTTAAAGCAAGATAAGAGTAGGTCATTAGCTTAAAATTTCCTGGATTTTGCCTGATTTTTGAAGATAACATGCATAAACTTCTCAAGAAAGAGAGGGGAGACATACAACATAATAAAATCAATGTCAAGGCTTCTGTTAGCTCCTAAATAGCCCTCACGCCTTTTGCTAGCCCTTCAGCCAGTGTAGGCACACACTCAGCTCAACGCAAGGCACAAGGCAGCTCCTGGATGCTATAGGTGACTTCAGCTCAGCTCCTCAGTGCCACCCGCTCTGAAGATGCTTCTGTCGTCAAAGCGTAAGAGATTGTACAGATGTCTGCAATTTAGTATGACTAAATAGGGGTGACTGAAAATGGCAGTGGTAATGATATCCTGGCAATCAGAGCTGAGGATGAGTCACATGCTGGTTTTAAAATGAAACAAAGGAGGCCAATTGTATTTTAATTCTGCAGGTGTCGGAAATTGCACTGGGGTAGATCAGCACAGAAGGCTGATTAATTTATTGAGGTTTGGAAATAGATTCAGAAGGCACACACTCGTGCAAAACTTTTGGTTGAACTGAAACAAAGCCATTCAGATAGCTTTTGTTGAACTGAACAGCAAAATCCAGAAACAAAAATATTTTACATTCTACAATTATTTCAAGCATTTTTTTCTTTCTAAGTCCAAAGAAATTTGAAAAATAAGATCATTCTTAAAAAAAAAAAAAAAAAGATAGTTAAACTTTTCTAGTTGCTTCATTGTTGGTTTTTTTTAGGCAACAAGGAAAAAAATGAAGAAAGGTGTATCTGAAAACTTCAGCTTCATATATGGGACATGCATAACATACTAAGATTCCCCATGACTCAGGCCGCAGATAATCTTGGTGTGGTAGCAATTTTAATTTAACTGTAAAGCCTTACCTCAAACATTTGTTGTTGTTGTTGTTGTTGTTTTTAATAAATAAGGGGAAATTGTCTTCACCATATGTGTTTCCCACAAGAAGTTATTGAAATCTGTTTTCCATAAATTCAAATTCCTAATTGTTCTGAGAGTGCTCCAAAGAAGACACATCCCAGAATCCATTTTGCACTCTAATCCAGGAAGACAAAAACAACCTCAGCTTCAAGAAGTAATGGCTTGTACCTTTCATTGCTCAGATCCCTGGTTCAGCAGCTGTGATACCAGCAGAAGTATCAGCTCTGCTATGTGTATCCTAAGTGCATCTCCAGGAATGCAGTTCAGATGGTTTTGGGGATGCATTTGTAATGGATAAACGTCTGCCTCACCATCCCAGTACCTGTGGGACTGCAGTGCTGTTACTGACACTTCAGAAACATTTCGTAACAATATCCCCCAAAAGCATAAAACAGATGATTGCAGGGCTCTGAAGAGCACGCCCTGCCCTGATGTGAGGTGGGAAATGTGCTGCTGTCTCACTCGTGGCCCAGGTGTTTGTGAATGGAACTTTACCAACAGTGAAAATATTTACCAGCAATGCACACTTAGAAGTGACCGCCACTCGGGTATCTCCCTATTCACAGGTCTCACTGTTTCCCTCTGAATGGTGTTGCTCCCACGTGATGGAATGCACCAAGATAGGGCAAAGATGAATGATGTACCCACTGTGCACGAGCTCCTTAGCTACACTGGGAGGTAATCTCTTGTAGACCTTGTGCGTGGTTCTTGTCTGTGAGGCCTCATCGTAAAACCATGCTGTGCACTGAGCACCTGGGCAGTGTGTAAGTCAGCAGGATGCTGCTGGCAAAGCAGTACCTAAAGGGGTCTGCTAGGGGAAGAGCAGAATGGGCTGGGAATCTGTCACAGCACTCAGTCCAGAACCTACTGAAAGCTGGAGGACATTTTTAAGGAATTAGCGCTTTGTGCAGCTCCAGAAAATGAAATCCAGGTTGGGTCACTGAGTACTAAAGAGAAAATCATTAGAACATCTCGTATAAATGTTTAATCATTTCATCCTGGATAACATTTTATCAGAAATCGAATTAACTTATTTGTTACCCACCAATATATCCAGTTGAATCCTCCTCTCATTTCTAAACCTTATTGATGTTCCTGGACTTCCTGAATGCCCCTAAGCTCAGCAGGGTGCAGCCAAACTCTCACCTTGACTATAAAGAGGATTATGAATGTGCACACAGCCATTTAAATCCCCATTATTTTAAAATCTTCTTTAAACTCTTCTAACGTTCCTATTCTAAGGAAGTGTCAAGAAGCAAAGGCAGGATATTTCTTATCTTTCTGCGGTGAATCTACTTACAACATTTAAGACCATATTTTTCCTCTGCTTTATTCAGTGGTTATTGAGAATAAACATAAGAAAAGGAAAAGAGAAATGCTCAGGAGGGGAAGCAAATGTAAAATGTGGGTCACTGAAGATGTCCATCCTTCAGAACACACACAATAAAACACGTGCCTTTCTTTTCGTACATCTTCTGAAACCAAAAGTCAGAGCTGAACTTCTGGAACCCGAAGTTCATTTCCCACTTCTCTCACCCTGCTCTGCGGGCTTGATGGCCAAAGCAGGGAGAGAAACAGGAATAGATCAGGAGAAATCCAAGCCTGCATCAGAGTTGAGATCCACCGAGAACCCAGTGCCATCAGCGGAGAGCTGTGTGTGGCCTAAGGGGTTGAAAGAGTTTTTGAGTACAGGAAGGTGAGTAAACATCTCTTGAGACAGAGCCCACATCCCTACAGAGTTAATTAGAATGAGTCATTAACTGTGCCCTGTGCAGAATTATGTATTCATCAGGTTCCCAGATCCCACCGCCCCGCAGATGATACATGGATAGACATCAGCTTCACTCAGAGCCCATTACACTGTAGTTTTCTTCCTCTCCATATAAAGGACTTTTACCTCATCACTGGTTCATGACAAAGAGAAGCAGAACCTCTTTCTGTCAGTCACCTTGCTATTCTGGGAGATGCAGCTATTTTCATCCTGCGCTTATTCTCTGCCGAGTTGTGCACAGACCTCATGACTAGCATGTCTCAGACGGCGCTAGGATTAGGGCAGGGGCCATCCTGCACCGCTTCTTCTCTTGACTGTAGGAGGCCTGCTTCGTCCACCCTGTGTATTCAGTACATCGAGTGCTGCTGCTCTTTGACAAAAGGTATCCAAAGTGATACACGGGCCTCCTGAAGGGTTTTAAAGTAGCCAACTCTCAGAAAGAAGAGGAAAGGGGCAAATTATTCACTGAAAAAAAAAAACCATTAATGTGCTCCAGAGGTATTTTAATGGATTTAATTAACTGGCATTAAAAATGAGACTGTCTCTAGATAATCTAGAACCTCCCTTCCATTTGTTAATTAAGAGCCATCTTCATAAACAATTGTTATTTACTTACATACTTACCATCAAAAACAGCCCATTCTGTGTGACTGAGCAGTGTGCATTTCAGTAGGGACTATCTGACATAGTTGGATTTAAAATAATTGGGGTTAAAAACTAAATTAACTCATAACAGTAAATCTGTGAAAAATGGATCTGGAAAGGAAAAAGGAAGACTTGAATTTATCACAAAGTCTGTGTTCCTGCAGGGTCTGTATTGAGTCTATGGTATAAGAAAGAGAGAAGGAAAGGAGGAGATAAATAGAGTGAAAGAAAGGAAGAAAGAACATAGGAATGGTAATTAATCCAATGCACTGGGAACTCTAGGTTATCAGCTAATATGACAAAACGAGCTGTGCATTGATCTGTCCTATTTGACCCATCATTTGTGTCTTTGTGCTCTAGATTGGAGAGCTTGGGAACCAGCATGGCAGAGTTTCCTGATGGAGAGCTTTATAGGAGGTGGCTGGCAGGTCTCTGCTCTGTTCTGAAGAGCCATGTTACGGAGTCTCAGCACTGGGGTGATCAAGTCAGTCCTCCAGCAGCACATCTGGCACCAGAGGAGGGACTCTACATTCATGCTAGTTATAACATGGCATTTTCTACTTAACTGCCTCTGCTGATCACAGGTTGGACAGTACTGCACATGCAAATTACTCACTATTCACTGTCTGGACATAGGAGAAAATAAGGCAGTAACTTCTGTGTGGTAAATGCATGGAAGTTTGTTTTCTTACTTTTCACAGTTGTAATACCCTGAGCCAGAACTTTGAAATATATATGGATATTAAATACTGACTTCAGTAGCTTCTAATCTGCCTTTTCGTGCCAATGCTTAAATATATATCTCAGAATGACCAATGCTACATCAACATTCCTGGCAACCCCGTTATGCTGAAACAAGGTCTCAGCATTGCTGTATTTTCTGCTTCCAGACAGAAGGTAGGCAAATTTTGCTCAATAGTGAACAACACTGTTGATCTAAAAGCAGTTCTGCTATCTCATTGCAATTCAGGCGCCCTTCATCTTTTTGACACAGTCGTTATTCCCTCGGATACGACTGAGTCCCACGAGCTATTTGCAAACCCCACAACAGTAAGCAGTACTGGGAGGAAAGAATGGAGTCAGCACCATTGGTTCTACTCAGTAACAAGGCAGAAGACAGGGTGAATATAATTCATATTCTTATAGTTGTAAACTACGTATAAAAGAGAGGAGGACAGAACAGAGAAACCAGACCAGGCAGACCAAGTCCAAGTGTCCCAACATGTGAAGTCACTGGTTCTGCCAGTGGGATTTATTTGCAGAACATTCAAATTGTCTGAAAAAGAGACACCAAACACTGCATGGCAGCAAAGTCTGGCAGTAACGTAATTCTCTCCTTTTTAATTCTTGGAGCTTGAAGAATCTGATTCCTGTTTCAATGTTTTCAGACAGTTTTTTATTTCCCATCTTTCACTGGCAATTATTGCATACAGAAACTCTTATACAAGTAGTTGCTGGATGATTATGCTCCAGATGCCTATTAAAGTTGATGAATGTATTTCAGGCTTAACACTCAATAGCTCATAAAGCAATCGCAAAAGGACAGATGGCCTCTTGTAATTACTATCTCTGTTATTTTTTGTATTTCTGTCTTGTCGAGAACTCCAAAAAGATGAGAAGATTGCTGGGTGCTCTTTATTCACAACAAAAGAGATGATCCCTGACCAAGGCCAGAACAACCTGATAGGTAAGGAGAGAAAATGAACTTTATTGTTCCATTTGACTGATAAGGAGCTGAAGAACAGAGTTTAGAAAATCCTGGTTACATTTCTACAAGTTATCTAAACAAGGAATGCCAGAGATTGTTTCCCGGAACTGAGACGAAATGGAAAGTATTTGTTGTGACCCAACTATTCATTACTTTAAACCTTAAAAAAAAAAAAAAAAAAAAAAAAAAGGAATTAAAACCCGTGTTGAGTTTCAAATTGTGCCCAGAAATTGTTTGGAAATCTGCTTGCTGGACCAGGAAGAGGAAATAAATGATTGCACAGAGCAGCTTTATGGCTAAAAGCAGTGGTGAAGGCTCAGCTGCAGGCAGCAATAAGGTCCTCCAAAGTTGAGTTTTGTTCTCGGGTTTTGGATATACACGTGAGTTTGGCAGAGTTTTTTCTTTCTTGGTTGTGTTTTTTTTTCCCAGTTACTTCTTCTTCACCTATCCAGTGAGTCTGTCTCCTCTGGACTCACTCCAGTATGCCACATCTATTTCGTTCTTGTACTGGACAACCCCAAGCCAGAGCACAGTTCCCCAGGTAAATACCACGGGTGGTGACTGGAGGGGAAGGATCACTTACCTAGACATGCTGGCTAAACTCTTGCCAAGGCATCCCAGGAGGCAGCTGTTCTTTGGCATGGGGTCACATTGCTGGCTCCTGTACAACTTGTTTCCCATCAGGACCCCCAAATGTTCCTCTCTAGAGCTGATTTCCAGGGGGCCCACATCTCTCAGCTGGCACTGTTTCACTGGGTGACTTTGTCATGGGGCAGGACTTTGCTTTTGCCTCTGCTGAACATCACCAAGCTTTGTCAGCCCATTGAGATGAGCTCTCCTTGAACAGCAGCATTGGCCTCCAGCATGTCGACAGCTTCCCACAGTTTGATCTCAACTGCAAGCTTGCTGAGAGCTGTGGTGCATGATCCACTTCATTAGCAAAGGTGATGAACAATAACGATATCCTCTAGCATTGATCCCATAGGGACATCACTTGTAACCAGCCAACTTCTGGGCTTTGCTCTTCTGATCGCTTGTTTAACATTTTTTAAATTTCTAGTTGGCTTATAAAAAATGAGTAAATGCTGTGATAGTAGAACATAGTGAATAAAATGATAAAAAAATGCGTCCATAATAATTAATGGCAGAATCTGAACCGAAGAAGAAAGCCAGTATTTGTGATGTTCATGTCAGATTCTCTTTCCAGAGCTCTTTGCTCTTCTCTCAGCCTTGGATCACTTACATGATAGGTTCTCTCTATGATGACAACTTTTTTGAGATCAGTATATTACAGTTAATATCTGTTACCCACCTACGAGGCCTAAGCTGAGTTAACTGAAGTAAGCTAAAAAATCTGGTAGGGTGTTCCATTTCTGTGCTCAAATCCCTTTGAAGCTTGCCTTCAGTTGGGAAATTAGTTGGATATAATTACACTCAGGATCAGAACCTCTGAGCAGTTCTGTAAATACAGGGCATTGTTGTCTCTTAACGTTTCCATATATTGAACCAGAACAGAACATTGCATTTTTGGTGGGTTTTTTTTTTTCCCTCCTATTATTATCTCTATTACAGCGGTGTAAGGCAACCTCAGGTAAGAGAAAAGTACCCCGCTGATTTATTGTATGACCATAACAAAATGATCTGTCCTTATCTGGACAGAAGTGGGCTGACATCAAAATGCTTTCAGGCACATTCCTAAATATAACATCAGAGACAATGCTGGCAATCCATAAAGTTAAGTATATCTGTGAGTTATGTACAGCTGAGCGTATGTACTGAGCTCCACGGCCTTAAAAGTTTGGTGATCTAAACTAAGACCTAATTATTAACTCACCATGAAGCTCCAGTGCAAACAACCCTGCTTTGCTTCACTGGAAGCAGCTCTGAGCACCCATTGGAGTGCCACCAGCAGCAGGTCTCCTGTTAACCTCCATCATCTGATTGCATCTGATGCCACATCATTCCTCTTTGGCCTGTCCTCCTAATGACCGTCCGGGCCAATGCCAGAAATCTGAAAACAGCAAGCAGTTAGATGGCGAATGTGAGATAAGGGTTTGATTTCAGCAGAATTTACATTGTCCTTTATCTCCTTTCTGAAGTTCTTTGTCATTGAATTAAGACATTAGGGGATGCTCTTTGGGACAGAGCATGCAGTTCCAGGAAGAATGCTAAAGAATGAGGTAATACCAGCCACACCACACTGCTACCTGCATGCACTCCTTTTAGGCTAACACGTTTAAGGTCCCAGAGGGCACTTTCCTGCCTGCCTTTCTCCTTCCTTACTCTCCTCCCAGAGATCTGTCTGTCACTTCTATTTATCGCCACATTTCCTAAATTTCTTCCAGCAGCATTTGCCATCCAGGTAGAAAAATGTAGTTGTTACTTCCAATACTAATTTCAATTCATCTTTAATGCTTAAGCAATTCCTTACTTGAATTGTTTGGTCCAAGACCTATTGTTTGATCTAAAGTGTATTCCTTTTGATCAAATGCCTTCTTCACACATATTCTCCCACGGAAGAGGTTTGCAGACAGGGGAGGGATGACAACTCGGCATCATGCACGTCAGCACTGCTGCTAAGATGTGGTAGTTTGTAACAGAAGAAGTCAACTCATGGTGGGCAGTGCCTCAAAGGAGGCTGAAATACAATATTAGGCCGTCACAGTATAACATTAGAGGCTATCTTCTGTATGTATATGATTGTCAAATTAAATCAAAGATAATAAAATCATGTATTTGCCCCCGTACAGAAATCAAGTCTCTTCCAGGTAGATAAATCTCAGCAGTCAAACACTAAAAACTGTCATTATCCCTGTGTGCATTTCAGAAAGATCCTCTATGGAGGATGAATCTGTAGTTAATAACTTAACGGAGTTCCCCCACCTCTATTCTGGACAGTGAAAGTGCATTTTTGTGCCTAATTTTCACAGCCTGCACTGGACCACCAAACAAATGAGTTCAGCCACTTCTTCCCCATCACACCCATGGATGACATTTTCCCATTGACCATGGGGATCCTCACATCAGCTGAAGTATCCAGCTAACACGGTACAAAACACAGTTATGAATTTATTGCTTCAGAAATTAGTGCCAGCAGCATTCTGTGCCGTGTCAGACACAGCAACAGAAGGGAAGGGCAGTTAAATAAGATACTTAAGCTATTAAATGTTTACATCATAAATATTTATCTTTGGAAGTAGACATACTGCTATTCCCTGAATGTCATCAGCTATTAATTGCATAGTCTGGGATTGTAAACACACATCTATTGTTTCCAAAGCATTTTTGGCTTTGAAGGCCGAGAGCAGTTGAAAAGCAGTCAAAATTTATTACCAAACAGCTTGTTCACCAGATAGATTTCCTTAATAGCTTTTTCCCTGGAAAGATTTGAAATGGCAGCCATTGAAGCAACCATCTCAGAGATGAGGTAGGAACACCGAAGATGAAGAAACCCCAGTAAATCTTCAGAAGCTCACAGACAGGTGATCCTGCTGTAACAATTTTCAAAGTACACACATGTGAGCAATAGAACATCTATTCCAGGGAAGATGAAAGCTCCATTTTCAGCAGTGTCCAGTCACCAGAAGGTACTGCAAGCAAATAAATACTGGGTAAGGGAAAAAGCAAAAGTAAATTGAATAATAGTTTCCTCACATAACAACCAGCAGTGAGTCTCCAGCAGCACTTCTGTTCAGCATAAGCTATGCTGACATCAGTACAGAAATCTCTACCTGAATAAACTTGCAGTATTCGCCCAGTGATCAGGCTGTTTCTTCACTCTATTTCTCCACACTCTTTCCGTCCCTCAGTCTTTGTCTCCACTGCTCCACCACCTACCCTGGGTACACTGGGATAAATGGGATCACTCAAACTACAGGAATTTCATCATTTTAGGTCTTTGCTTGCACTGTGCAGTACTGCACACGGAATAGCCAGCTCAGTGTTGTGAAGTGCATCCTTCTGTGCAACAGAGAACATCATGGATGTCCTACCAGGCACCTTACAGCAAGAGATAGAGGCCCTTCACATTCAAAGGTCAGTCTTCTGGAGTAGCACTGTCCTGGCTGCAGGACACATCTGGTGGCGAGCTGCTGTAGAGCCCCAGCATGGATCAGGACGACCACACACAGCTGTAACAGGGAGCCCAACACCAGGAGAGAAATACTCACTCCCTGCATGAGACAACATAGGAGAGGGGTGGGTGCAAAATAATGGGGAGAACTTGTAGAGAGGATCAAATCCTCTGTTGTGCTCAGCAGCTCTGTGGATGGAGAAGAAAGCCACGTGTCAGACTGCTGTCAGACTACTTAGGAGGAAGTTTTTCAGCCAGAGGGTGGTGAGGCACTGGCACAGGTTGCCCAAGGAGGCTGTGGGTGCCCCATCCCTGCAGGCATCCAAGGCCAGGCTGGATGTGGCTCTGGGCAGCCTGGGCTGCTGGTTGGCGACCTGCACACAGCAGGGGGTTGGGGCTGGGTGAGCGCTGGGGGCCTTTGCAGCCCAGGCCGTTCTGGGATTCTATCAGTGCATCTCTGATAGAAAAATCCTCACCCATTCACTTTTATCTGGTTCACTTTTCTGATTTCCAGGACTTCCAGAGGAAGGATACCTTAAAATCAGCTCTCAGCTGGAAAGGAAGCGTGTTTCACACCTCTCAGCAGTCACTCCCATCCCTACCATTCAGCAGAGAGCAGCTGAGTCCATGACATGTACAGGCTGATAGCACCTGGCCTCCTCAGCTGTCATGGGTGTTTTGTCAATGACATCTCTTCTTGTTCCTAAAATAAGCTGTATTTTAATTAACGTTTTCCCCTGACCTGATTTCTCTGTGGAGTTGACAGAGTATGTCTGTATGTTTCTGTGTGTTTCTCTAACACGTGATGGCAGTGCTGGGAGCTGACTAAATAAACAAGCTGTATTTTGGGGAAAGAAAACCAACCCACAGCCTCTCACATTTTCATAAACACTTCTGATCCTTCTGTTTGAACCTCCTCCTCCTTCATCTGCATTGACGTTTAAAGAAGAATCAGTTTTTAACCAGGAGGTCTTTCTGAAAATACACTGAAAATGTTTCATTTTCAGAACCTCCAAAAAGTCGTCTTTTGGTGTTCTGAAGATTTTTCTCCCACTTTATTGCCGCAAAACAATTTCAGCACAATCCGTGTGGCTTTGTGGAAAACTTTGGAAGCACTGACCACAGTTTTTGGAAAATATCATCGAACGAATGCAAGAACAGAATCATAGAATCACCAAGGCAGGACAAGAGCCACAATCACATCGTGTGTTTTGGAAGAGAGAACTGCTAACACCTGTGAGCAGCATTCCCGTAGAAACAAATCCATTTCTGCCTGCTGCTCAGCCCTGCTGGGTAACTCTGTAGGTAGTGATGGCTCCCATAGTTTTTTTTCCTCTCTATCTCACTGCGCGGCTCTTTCCTTAGCACTAAATTTGCCTGTAATGATCATTCTAGTGTGTAATTACCATTCAAGTGCTCTCTCTGTGCTTTGTCATTATTCCTAGATAGTAGATAGCACCACTTAGGACAAGGAATAAAGATGTTCTGTCTTTTGGAGGTATGCTGTCGTTCACATTAATGTTGCTTGGTGCTGCCAGAAAGTCTGGGTGATGCACCTTATTCCTATACCCTCTCTAAATACAGAATCAATTTCTCACAACACTTGTCCCAGAGTTCATCTCCAGTTCTGCATATCATTGTGCATCATGTTGTTTGAGGACAAGGTCAATAAGACTTCAAGTTCTTACTCCAAAAGCGTGCTGGGGCTGTGAAGGTGCAGAGTAACCTCACTGCAGCCTTCCAGGACCAAAGGGAACCTATATGGTAACTGCTGAGCCGTGTCCTGAACTACTGATTGAGCACCTGGGAACAGAACCCATTCAGCCCTGGGAGCACAGGTGAAGGCAATTCAGCCTTGTGAGCAGAAGGGCTGCAGCCTGGCTGTACTTCTCTTAGACCTCATTTAGGGACTGACTGCCACTTGGGAAAAATTTCTGGTTGGAGAACCATCCTGCTGGAGTTTCCCTTATGAGCCTAGATCTTTGGAGATGGGCGAGTGCTTTTTCTTCACAACTTTATGCCTATCACATTGGTCCCTTTGTTAATTCACTCCTGTATCACTTTTCTACTGCATTAATCTTTCAGACTGTAGTAGGACCTACAAAGAGGAGGGGAGGCAACCCTGCACAAGGATAGATTATTATCTGCTATTGCAGGACAAGGGGAAATGGTTTTAAGTTGAAGGAGGGAAGGCTTAGGTTGGATGTCAGGGGGAAGTTCTGGAACAGCTGCCCAGAGAGGCTGTGATGCCCCGTCCATCCCTGGAGGTGTTCAGGGCCAGGTTGGATGGGGCCCTGGGCAGCCTGGGCTGCTGTGAGATGTGGGGGTTGGTGGCCCTGCCTGTGGTGGGGGGTTGGAGCTTCATCATCCTTGAGGTCCCTTCCAACACAGGCTGTCCTGTGATTCCATGGCTCTATGAAAGCTCTGTACCTTTACAGAAAGATTTATGGCATTCTTTCATCTTGTGTTTTGCGTCAGCATAAAAGCAAAAACCCTCTGCTCCCATGAAAAATGCATGAGCTGGCTTGTCATCCTGTGCTGCTAACACTGATATCTGTTTGAAAACTGGATTGAGATCGGAATTCGGGTAGTCAACCTGCATAACTGCTGTGTGCTAATCATGTGGGGATCAGAACACAAACTGCATCTTCACTGTAGGCCGTATCTAGGGACAGAAGATGTTCAGGAGAGGCCTCAGGACCTGTGGGAGTCATTGAGCCAAACTGCAACTCATTAACTGAACATTCACTCTGCACACAGAAGAGATCTCTGCTCTGTGGTGCCGACAGATGGTCTTCAGCCTGAAGTAGTCCCAAAAAATAAAGCTGGGCCATCAAAATGGTGAATTCCATCCTTTTAGGGATTTCTGTCCAACCACTGAAAGTGGTAGGTTTGTTTCAGAAGGCTGCAAACTGGTTTTACTTCAAACCACTGTGAAAGATGAGTACGTACAGCAACAGCCAGTGAAGGGAAATAAAACAGCCTTATGAAGTATCTGAAATATTTCATTTGTGTTTGACTTTTATATCATGTCAGTGAAAGGACTGAATTAGTCACTTTAGAAAAAAGCAAAAAACATTTTGTCATTCTGAGAATGGCAGTCCAGGGCATTAAGATCTGACACTGCTGTGCTTCTATTAATAAAGGAAATAAAAAAAAATCAGATTGATTTCATGATTCTGATTTTTCTTCCTGCCATTTGGTTCTCCTGAGGTTTCTTCAGGTCCATTTGTACTTCAAACTCTCCTCAAAGGAGGAAGGATCCAGGATTGGAGACCTACTGGAAAGAGACTGCATCAACTGATCCACATCAGTGTTACCCAGGAGAGCAATGGGTTAATCTAAACTATAGCACTGGGGCAATATCACCAGGTTGTGACTCATCTGAACTATGTCTAAAAAGTCTTACATAATGCTCCAGAATGTCAGAAAGATCCACTTTAAATAAAACTGGCTAAAAAATGCATACACATATAACAACAGGAGCTACAGTCTTCAAGTCAGTGCTACCTTGTTTGCCTCCCTCTCTACAGAATCACAGCATCATAGGGGTGGAAGGGACCTCCAGAGACCATCGAGTCCAACCCCCTGCCAAAGCAGGCTCCCTACACCAGGTCACACAGTAGGCATCCAGGCGGGTCTTGAATATCTCCAGAGAAGGAGACTCCACCACCTCCCTGGCAGCCCGTCCCAGTGCTCCGTCACCTCACCTAAAGGAGTTCTTGTGCACATCTGTGCAGAACTTCCTATGCTGCACTTTCTGAGTAGTTTATGGGTAGTTCACAATGGTGTTCACCCTACTAGAATTCTCAGCACGCAGCAGAGCTTTATCTTTATTGGTCTTTGCTGGTGCAATCATCTCTGCTTTTTCTTTTTGTCCTTATCAGTGTCAGTGGTAAAGATCATTGCAAGGCACAGCAAATGACAGCACAGGGCACAGCGTGAGCCTCATCTCGGTTGCTGCTTCCAACTACTATTAAGAATACCTAACACTGTTATGTATACCTGACTGTCCATTGCAAATAGAATTTTGCTGCTTTATCTGTTTGGTGAAAATGCACAGCTGATGGCTGTGCCTGTGTTGAGAATCTGATCTCTCAGTGTTATTGCATTCCTTGGATCTGTTGTAGTATCTATGGAAATAAATTGGAGGCGTTATTTTTGGAGGAACCTACATATTAATGTTATTAATTACTATCACACATGTACTAATTAAAATATTTAAGTCATTTATTTTTACATTATTCTACTCCCAGAATATTATTCATAATGAAAATGAATTTTATTGGCTATAAATTCACTGCGATACAGCACCGAAGAAGCTGACAGACTATTAATATTAAAAAGAACGTTTAAAATCCAGTGGAAATCCCCATGAGAGAAACAGAAGACTGCTCTATTTTCAAATTAGATTAAACCCAAATGGGGTTAAGAAATACAAATTCTGAACCCTTTTAAGAAATGAATGTTTAAAAATAACACAGACTATTAATAGCTTCTATTTAATAAAAATAATTGGTTTGCCAAGTTTAAAATGTATAAATCAGGCTGGCTGTGCTACTGTTCAAAACCTTCATAGAATCACAGAATGAACCGTAGGACCATAGAATGGTTTGGGTTGGAAGGCACCTTTGTGTTACCTTGTTCCAACCCCTGCTGTAAGCAGGGACACCTCCCAGCAGCCCAGGTTGCACACAGCCCCATCCACCTTCTTGTGCCAGAAGCATCTCCCTTGATGTAACAGAGGTTTAGACTGCAGTGTGAGAGCAGTAAGGCTGCATGGAATTTATGACACCTCAGCTATAACCGAGCCTCCTTCAGAGGAATTTCAGGTTTCTGCAGACTACTGCTGCATATTTTTACTAAGAAATAGCCCCGTAATTTCATAATTTAAAATGAATGCAATCTTTTGGGAGAAAGCAAATATCTGTGCTATACATCTAATGATGAACCCACAGAACGGCCTGGGCTGCAAAGGCCCCCAGCGCTCACCCAGCCCCAACCCCCTGCTGTGTGCAGGTCGCCAACCAGCAGCCCAGGCTGCCCAGAGCCACATCCAGCCTGGCCTTGGATGCCTGCAGGGATGGGGCACCACAGCCTCCTTGGGCAACCTGTGCCAGTGCCTCACCGCCCTCTGGCTGAAAAACTTCCTTCTAATATCTAAAAGTCAGCTCTCCTAAGCTTGATTATCAGATCTGAACGACAACTTTGCTGCCATTCACTGTGAGCTGACGCTGTCAGATCATACCACATCTCCCCGCTGACGATCACACTACATAAGCAGCCCACAATTACCCAAATGAAAGGCTGCTGCTGCAAGAAGAATTTTACCTCATCCCGGAGCATGCAAAGTGCCGGGCTGCAATCACCAGCTGCAGATGTGCACTCCTGAACAGCCCCCTCTGCCAGAAGTTCCAGTCTGAGCTTCAGAACCCATTCAGTGCTGTAACACCCTTAATTGGTGCCTTTTTATCCTCCTTCCTTCAAATCTCCAGTCAGCTTAATTAAGCTCTTACGAGGGGGTAATGAGGTAAACATTTCAGCCCATATCTACATTGCTCTGTGCTTAAAGTGCTGTAGCTCCACCAGAGCAGGTACACTCAGGATTGCTTTCAGGTCTCTTTAGAACTTCCTACTTTTCATCCAGAGGGCGGTGAGGCACTGGCACAGGTTGCCCAAGGAGGCTGTGGGTGCCCCATCCCTGCAGGCATCCAAGGCCAGGCTGGATGTGGCTCTGGGCAGCCTGGGCTGCTGGTTGGCGACCTGCACATAGCAGGGGGTTGGGGCTGGGTGAGCGCTGGGGGCCTTTGCAGCCCAGGCCGTTCTGTGACGATTCTGTGATATATGAGAGCCGTGCTTTTTGCCTGGATGGAACCATCTCCTCCTCAGCCCTGACCCAGAGCCTCACAGGGACCATGTGAAGGCAATGGGATGTGAGTGAAATACATACAGGGACTTAGAATAACCTTTGCTTTTCTTTTTGTGGTGGAAATCTAATTGTGGCGATATATGTCAGGAATAAAAATAGGCAAAGCCTTTCGGGTATTAATTTCATTTGCTGAAATTTAGACAGGGTCAGATTTATGCTGGAGAAAGGAAAAAGAAAAGCAACCAAACGGAAGGAGGGATGTGGAACAAACTTAGCCCCTCTACCAACGTTCTCCAGTGTGTATGGAATGCTCTTAGATCTTAATAAAAGACACATCAGACTGTGCCTGGAAGTCATGGCCAGAGGACGGGTCAGGGTCACCCATGGTGCACGGAACACCCTCGGTTGCATCAAGGAGCTCTTTACTACCACAGTTAAGGTCCTTGTATTGAAGCCTTCTCAAGCTGCATCTTCCCTTGGTGAATTATGCACTTGTAGCTTTTGATTGCTCTGACTTATGTTGGCCATCTGCTGTAGGGGAGAGAAACAGTTCCCACATCATATCCATATGGCACATGGCACATAAGAAGATCCCATTAATGACACAAAATCTGTGTGCCAGAGAGCAGCCTGGAGTGAGTTCGCTCACAGTGGCCATTGAAAGCAGCCCCCACCTGGCTGGCAGGGCTTCTCTGGCAGATATATATTTTTTTATGCTGACAGAGCTATGGAGGACCTTTGTGCACTTGGAAACTGAAATGGCACGGTCCATTAGCAGAGAGCTGGTGGTATGTAAGAGGCTGCTGAAGTAGTGTGATAGAGAAGCAGAAACATAAAGGAATGAGAGCGAGTCAGCTTGTCCGTATCCTTGTGGAGAAGGAAGTGGTCCTCTTTGGGCAGGATGGGAAATGGACAGAGGAGACCTGGACATGAGTTCTCTTCCACAGAAGCAACCTTTAAATTCTGAGTTTTTTATTGATTTATGAAAATAGAGTTAATCCTCAGGGGAAGGAAAACAAACAAACAAACATCAGACACTGCAGTTCTCTCTCTGTCCTTTTTCTTTTAAATGAGTCATAGAAAATGTATTTGGAAAAAGTTACCACCACTGCTAACCTGCAGATCTACCAAAGCATGTACGAGACAGAAGGATCTGCAAGTACTCACCTGACGGTCCTGTTACGGAAACAGGTTTGTGCAGGCCTTTAGTTCCATCACAGGCAATGGATGTGAAAGCAGAAGGGGACGGGCAAGGGTGAAGGAAGCACACAGAATCCCTTCCTTCTTCCTGTTCCTTCTAACCCACCACCTGCTGTGCTCCCCTTCCCTCACTGACTGTTGTTTCCAGCGCAGTGAAATTCATTTGAGGGCTGGACTCAAAGACCTCTAGAGGTCTCTTCCAACCCCTACAATTCTGTGATTACCTCTAGTTACCAAAGCTCTTTAATAAGGAATTAATATTCACAACAAAGAAAAAACAAAGAAAGCATGGTCAAGCAAATCCTCTTATCGTTTGGTTACTGATAACAGCCAAGATTTTGCCGGTCTACTCTGAGCATCCATTCACCTCCATGTCTAAATTCTTGCAAGAAGCAGCAGTTTGGTACCTCTGAGCTGGGGAGAGCATAAACACAGATAAGCAGACACAGCCAGTTGGGGCTCTCACCCCATGCTGTTTTCCTGTAGTTCTCCCAGATGTATGAATGAAAGCTCTCTAGGAAACATTTCATGTTATTAGTACTAAAAGGAATGAATTACAGAACATAGAGATTCAAGAGATATATTAGGACTCCAGGCACTGCAGATTGCACTCAGGAGTCTATTTTGAAGTGCTTTGTCCAGAACAGCTCTCGTTGCACCACCAGGTTATGTGAGATCCAGAGGGAGAATCCTCTAAAAGAGAGCTATAACCACATGCTGTAACACTGGAGCTCAGCAGCTAGCAGAAGGGAAGAAGATTGCCTTTTTCTGCTGTGCTGCCACATTAGGCAGAGCAAGGCATCCCCATGGTCACCAGCAGAAGTAGGCACTGCTTTGTACGGCTGGCAGAGCTGTAAAACTGGTTGACAAAGGGGGTTTGTCAGTGCAATGCAACCCGGATAAAGTGAACATAAATGTGTGACAGCAGAATTAGTGATGCAATAGGACGTCATCACCACTGAACATCAGTCTTCACTTTGCAACAGAACTGTGCAACTATGAGCAATATCAACCCAAGGAAAGCAATGCATGCAGCAGGGGCAAGATGTGATTCCTTTTGCTGTGGGAATAAGTGTGTTACCAGCCATCACTGCAGCATGAGGCGTTGCACTACACCAGAGGTTCACCACTGCTTCTGGATACTCTTTTAATTTCACCAGACCTTATACATCAAAGCAGGTTGGCATATCCTGAACCTCCAAGTTTCCCCAGTGAAAATCCACAATAGCAGAGAAAGCAATATTTAAATCTTCTACCACTGCCACTTCAAAAGCTTTTCATAGAAGCAATGAATCCCAGAACGGCCTGGGCTGCAAAGGCCCCCAGCGCTCACCCAGCCCCAACCCCCTGCTGTGTGCAGGTCGCCAACCAGCAGCCCAGGCTGCCCAGAGCCACATCCAGCCTGGCCTTGGATGCCTGCAGGGATGGGGCACCCACAGCCTCCTTGGGCAACCTGTGCCAATGCCTCACCACCCTCTGGCTGAAAAACTTCCTCCTAAACTTCTTCCATAAACTTTTGCCAGAATTACGCTGTGCTTTAACAAACATACCAACGGCAAGTGAGTTTTCTTCTTTGCCAGCATAATATGCTTCCTCCTTTCAGCTTTTAAAAAGACTAAATAATAACACATCAAGACATCATTTCAAAACAAAAACTGCTCCCAACTCCTAAGGAATATGTTTCAAATTCAGTTTTTAAAACTGTGAATTTATAGAATGTTTGCTTTATGCCACTTCTGTGTCACAAATTAATGGCAACCTTAAAATGCTTTGGAGCCTATTGCAATACCACTGAACTCTGCAAGTTTTCAAGCACTGTTAGCTTTGCTTCTCATGACTAGATGTACACTGAATAATTGCATGTGTTATCTGAAGTACCTCAAGTGTTAGAAGAATTTTCATCCCAGACAGTCAGGGATAATATCTGCTGTTTGAGCAAACCAGCACAAACCCCTCAACTGATCACTGTTTTCATGTAGTGATTTCTCTCAAAAGATCCCAGTCTATTTAGAGCCCTTCTAATGTTGGTACCTTCAGCCACATCCCCAGTAAGCCCTCGTCGTGTTTATCCATCCTCATTACACAAAGTACAAGAGTGGATTATCCAAAATCAATTTTCCTTACCGTTGGTTCGCAGTCTATAGTTACAGTTAAGTTCCTGTCCCTGACAGCCTGCTGCTGCCACACATCTCTGTACAGAAATAGCTGCACGTGGAGATTAATTCACCTCCCAAACTTCCTTTTCAATGAAGTGAATTAGATAAGCTCCACGGAGCTTAAATTTTAAGGGCGATTTCCAACCCTTGGATCCTCCCCTGAACTCTCTTTAATATTATTTCCATGTCTATCTTAATACAGATGTCCCATAACTAGAAATAGCTTATAATAATCTCAGCAAAGCCTCATCCACAGGATCACTTTCCATACTAACATCTTGCTTGTTGCACACTGAACTCAATGGACCCCAAAATCTTACGTGAGGCCTCCTATGCTGTGATAAGGTTGTGTCCCTCTTGGTATTACTTTGTTAAACATCAGGGTTTCCTCTGCAGGCACTGACGGTCTGGGCCATTCAGTTGTTCAAGCCTAGCAAGTTATTCCGTTGGTCAAACACAGGTTTTCTGTGGGGAAAGCTGAATTCCCCAGGCTTGAAGCCAAGCCATCCAAATCATCCTGTATCAGTGCTTGCTGTCAGTGTCTGCTGTTCTGTTCTGTCAGTTTTCAGTAAGCCTTGCCATAATGCATTCTGTCATATCTTCTAAATGATTTTAAAAACACATCATACGCAGTTTAATAATTATCTAAGCAGCCACACAGATAATAATAAACAGCACCTCTCTGAAGGTTATCATTGAGCCCCTTTTTAGTTCACTCAGTATCTGATCAATTAAAAATTTTTCCATCAAAACAATACTACATCTAGAACTCCTTTATGCAGAGGAAATATTTCCATCCTTTTCTTTTAATCAGTCACAGCTAGAACCCTAGTAGTTAAATGCACCTATAAAGATGTTCTCCAGTGCCACTTGACTGGCATCCATTACATTTTAACGTCTCATTTTTTTTGGTTAGAATTTCAGATGAACTCTTAACAACATGTTGCTACATGTATTTAAATGGGATCAAACTCCGAGATCAGAATTTCCTGAGAATATTATAACATTTTAAATATTTTGGCATTTGGATTCTTTCAGTTATTAAGAAGTCTAAAGTGTTACACAGGTGGATCATTAACATTTTTCCTCACTTAAAAATGGGACTAAGTACAGTCTAGTTCATTTGAAAATGATTTAATGTTTGAAGATAACACATTCTGAAAGATAACCGTTCTTGAAAGACGGCAGAACGATTATTCCCGTGGTGTTACAAGGGATGGAAACGTCATTGCTCTCTTCCAAGTAGAAATGAAATAGATGCGCACTGGTATCAGCATGACACCAGGTTTTGTACATAACAGGTTTTAAACATTTGAACTCTACAAGCAGTTGGAAGTAAACCGAAGGGATGAGAGTCACTCCAGGTGAGCTTGGCGGCCCCATACGTGCATTCAGGTCTCCACGTACAAGCACAAGTTTGGCGCCCCATGAGGTGGGGGGATGGAAACCCAGTTACCTGCATGTGGACTCCTCCCTCTTTGTTCCCAGGTACGGGCCTTTGTTTTGTAAGCCCTAAAGAGAAAAAAAGTACTTAAATTTTAGGGGCTGATTTCTCAAGCTCTGTGGAATCCAAAGTTGCTGACGGTGGCTGTAGAGATTTCTGAAGCATAATGGAAAGCTACTTGTCAGATCTTGTCCTTGACTCTTCTTTGAACTATGTGATTTAGGTGTTTTTAATAAAGAAATACACTAATTTTACAGCTGCTATCATAATTTCAAGTATACATGCATATATTAAAATTGTAATTGGAAATGTAAATTTATTATGGTAACTTAAATTCATTACTTTTTTAATTATTCCAGGCACATTTTGTGCCCAGAATAATATTCATTTCAACAGCTAATACTCATTGGCCTCTTGGGTCATTCAGCACATAAATTCTTCATGCTTAGAAACTGTGCTACCTTGTACTATGGTACCTGTGCAATAATTCACAGATTTAACCTTCTGTTTCACACGATGCTTGGGTTCCCATTGATCCTCCAAGCCATGCCTCCACCACGAAGTGAGGTCATTATGGACATTTCCCTGAGGGCAAATGACAGGGTTTGCCTGATGTTCGCATACTTAAATTCTCTTTCCCCTTATACAAAGTGTCCGAGTTCAAATGACCAGTGGTAATAATTTCTAAGAAATGTGATCCCCAGACAATGGCAGGGTACCGTCCAGGGCTCTGCTAATTAACACATAGGAAGCACACAAGGAACTGTGCTGATAATTAAACAGCATGGGCATTCGGAGCTTGGTGCCTGAGACTGTACCCTGACATCAGCTCTTTCCCTCTGCACCACTTGAGCTGTACCAAGAAAGGTATCAAAGCAAAGTAATAAAGGGACAACATGTGGGCAAAGTGTGACACCTCAGCGACCTGCAAATCTTTCATTTCCATGCTGTCTTCTGGCAATCAACACCACCACTGCCAAAATACCTTACATTTCTGACATGCAGGCTGCCTACCCAGAAGGACCCCAGGGTATGTTTTCCTCTCTAGAGCTCATAAGGATGGGGAAGCATACCCACTCCCACATAATTACTAGGAACAGCTGGCAATGTCCTGTGGGTATTTAAATAGTTGATTCCTTAATTGTCTCAAGAGCGGGAGGAGTTGTGATTATAGTGTTTTTATACATAACTTCAACACTCAACTTTCTACGCAAGCCAAGAAGCTTTTTAGGTTCAGTAGCTTCTGAGTGTGCAGTTAAACTCAAAGATTGAATCCCAAAGATTGGGGGAGTGAGCAGGAAAGGGTGAAAGGAGAGACAACTGTAGGTCGAGATAAAGACTGGGTAAGAAGGGAAGAAGAAGGGGCAAAAAAGTCATATCATGCCAAGGCAATTGCTTGCAGCTCCCACAAGGAGACCAAAGCCCAGCTGCCTCTGAGAAACAGCCCTTGGAAAGACAACCTACCCCAACTCAGTTGTCATCGCCGAGCATGATGGTACCTGACACTGAATATCTATTTGGCCAACTTTTTGCCTTTTCCTTGCCTGCTCTCTGTATTGTGAGAAGAAGAGAAAGCCGTGATGTTGTGCTCAAACAGTGCTGATGATGCACTGTGTTGTAGTCACAGATCCACAGCACAGCACCACTGGGATGCTCTGAAGACAGTTAAGTAAATCCTAGACAGATGTGAAGTTTGCACTCCCTCAGATGGTTCCTCTTTGGTTACTTCATGGATTTTGCTGTGATATATGAAGTACAGACAGCAAAGTAGCACTATGCTATTCCCCTCGTGGTCTCAAGGGTTGATGGAATCCCTGATTCCATCTAATTTCAGGCAGCTGGCTCTAAGCCACGAGGAATGGCAGGTACTCCATGTGTTGCCCACAGTTCACATTTTAAAAGAAGATATTAAAAAAAACAAACAAACAAACAAAAAAAAAACAGAATGCTGTATTTGCTGTATTTGAAAAGTATCAAAATGGATAACAGCAGGGGCATGGAAAGTCAGCTGCACTCTTTAAGGAGCCTGGGATACTTCAACTAGAAGTTCTAAAGTTTGACTGGATTCTTAATGTCCTGTAGGTTTTGCTGAACTTGGGCGGCTTTCATTTTGAGGCAATTTATACAGATTTGGAGAAGGATTTTGCTCAGCTCTAGTTCAAAGCAATTTATGTCACTTTCACTTGAGAAACCAGAGATGATAATGAAGTGGATTCAGCATTCTCTATTCAAAGGCCATTTAGTTCCTTGATTAGATTGTTTTAGTAATATAAATTGCCTATTTCTGAAGAAAGAATAGCCTAAGCTTTTAAATCAGTTTTGCCATGGGAACCACGCTTGGGAAAATGCCAGCAGATAAACAAATAGATATTTTAAAAACAACAACAAGAAAAAGACCAACAGAAAGATGAATGTGCCTGCACAGCTCAGTGCTGTAATGATACCCTCTGTAAAATCATATGGGCTCTGTCTTCTGGAACAATGGCATAAATGAGTTAATCGCAGATCTAAAAACCGTTTGTCAGTCGCTGCCTGCTCTGCAACCAACACCTGTTTGAGCCCTCGTCAATTAAAATGGGATGAGCAAGCAGGCGAGTTCCAAAGCACAGTGCTGACAATGTCTGTACAGCAGATCTGGAATCTGTGTTGCAGTTTCACAAATATCTTTTTTCCCCCCTTCCTTCCTCCCAGAATTGCTACAGTTATGAATCTGCTCATTAAAGTCCATGTTTTGGTTGTGGTAAATTGAGGGTAGAAAACATGAGCTTTATAGAGCAGAAAGTGTTATTTAGAAGTCATATATATGAAATATTACCAGTTTACCAACGCAAATACTCTTCAGTACTTTCAATCATAAATGCGGATTGGAAATACTTACACTGTGATCAGTTTTCATCACTGGATATTCATTCACATCAGAACTAACAACAGCTGTGGTTTATCAGAACCGGATAATATATCCTTTGAGGGTTTGTGCTTCTCAGCAGCATTTCTATTCTCTTCAGCAGGAGACAGGAGGCCACCAAAACACACCTTGGCGATGTATCCACACACATTTCTGCCAGAAAAATTGCATGGAATTCAACCTTCCCAAATCCCACATAAGCCAGGATGCAGACATACAAATTCCACCTGAATCACAGAGTGGGATTCAGTCCCATCTGTTTTCCTGGGATGTTGCAGCTGGTCAGAGACACCCACATGTGGTGCCATCATCCTGCTTGGGCTGCAGCGCCTCAGAGCACGCACAGCTGTGCTCACAGGTCCTTCAGGGTGTGTGTTTTATGACGGGCTCTGCCCTTCTCATAGAGATCTGCAAACATCCAAGCTGGGCACCCCGGCAGCAGCACCCTGCCTCCAGAGGAGCCCCAGGCGTTAAATGTTTATAGAAGCAGTGGTCTCACAACCTGTGTTGGCAACCTGCAAATCTCTGAATAATCACCCACCTCTTGGCTGCTTGCCCACAGCAATGGAGGCCTTGTCTTGGGCTAGAAGTGACTACTAAAGTGTGGATGTGCCATGATCAGTATAAATATAGTCTATAATGGAATTCAGTGCTGAGGCAGGAGCTGAAGCATTATGAGATCAGACTAAGAGCAAGCTGATGCTAGTCTGACCCCAGCCTGCTTGCTAAGGAGCTCTGCAGAGGAGACAGAGCTCTGGGAGCCTCGTCTTGCTTGGTGAGGTGTGTAAGCATCAGAGCATCACCAGATCAACACAAAACCTACAGCAGAAGCAGAGTCTTGAGGTGCCCTACCAGCACCTCCTGGTTGTGCTCCGGCCCTGCTGCTGGGCATACAGGAGGCATCACCTCAAGGGGAGAAAGAAAGAGATACTTATGGAGGATACCACTAGGGATCCTGGTGATTGACTCCTTTAAATGTGAATTTAATCCTTTTTAGATGGATGGAACATAAATCCCCTCCTTCCTTAGCACTAGGTGCTGTGTCTGCTCTGGCCCAGCAGGCAGCTGCCTTTATAGAGATGCGGAGTACAGCAGGCAGAGGAAAAAAACAAAAAGTCTGCTGATCTGTCCAAGTACCACCTGTCCTTAATGATGGCAGTGTGACTGCCTCATCTTCCAGGGGTCTGAAATTTCAGGGGGATTGTAAGCAAAGTGGGCACTCATTTAAAAGGAAGGGACTGCACAGGGCTACTCTGAGGCCTGGTCTGAGCAGTCAGACTATGAGAAGCACTCTGCAAAGTCTGCACTCAAAGCATCCTGGCACACAGGCAGACCTCGAGATGCTGCTTCATTTGCTTGTGGGAATATGCAATACACACCTCTCCCCTCACTGTCATGGAATGCAACATGAAACTGGAAGAATCACCCAAACATCACCCGTGCACTTCAACACTTCAGATGCCCCAGTGGTCATTAATGCTTAGTTACTGTGTATCATCATAACCTAACGCCAAGAGGAGGGTTTGTTGTGTACATGCAGTGAATAAGATCCCGTCCTGAAAGTACGCTTCTCAGAATTATTCCCTCAAGTTTTTAATCAGTTCTCCTCTAATGGTAAAATAACCACTAGCAACCAGCAACCCATCGACTGTCTGTACTGAACAAGCTGAGTCTGTGTGTGTACTGAACAAAACTGGTCGGCCCATCCCCAATGCTTCTGCAGGAGAGTGCAGCCCATCAGAAAACTCGCTGGTCCTGCAATTGCATCCCCAGAGTGCATCAGATGCTCTTATGGAAGACACATAGGTGAGGCAAAGGGAATACCTGCCACCAGCACCACCTCGCTCTGAGAGATAACAAATAACAGAGCTGGGGAAAAGAACGATTCTCACCAAGCACCAGGAAAGACGACCTCTCAGTCCTGACCCTAAGACCAAACCCACAGCTCTGCAGCATATCTGCACATACTAATTCAAAAAGAGTCTCTTGTAAGATACAGCACACTCACCATTCCCTGGTAGGCTCTCTCTGCAGAAGCAGACATTTTGCTTTTGTAAATTCATATTCTAGCTTTAGTTGAGCTACGGAAATAAAGCGGCAAGTTGTAGCCTGAAGTGTGGTATGAAAACAATCCGATATGGAAAGTTGTGATATTATGGGAGCACCTTCTTAAATCTGAACACCTCTCAGAAGAAGATGCCAATTATGCTAATATTTGTTTCTCCTTCTCATGATGTTGCAGTGAAACATTTACTAATAAGCACATGAAATAATGACAATTGCTGAGGAAATCCCAGCAAAGATGTGTTTTGCAGAAGCATTTTGCCTTACTTTCTCTTCTAATGTACAGCTTTTGAATATCAATTTGACTATCTATCATAAAGCAGAATGAAATTATTCTCTTCTACTTACCATGTACTGTATTTTATTTCTGATGTGCATCATTTGCTTGTTTTTATTTGTTTCCTTTGGATTACTTGTCCTACGTTATTATTCCTCCATGCTGCTGGGAGAGAAAATACCGTTTCATACTAACACACATCGCCGTGCGCCCTAAGCCACGCACTGCAGGTGGGGAGGCAGGGAGCAGCTGCCTGTAAGCACACTCTGCTCGTGGAGCCCACTCGTGCCACTCAGATATTTCTGATATACCTTCTTCAGGCACTCCCTGAGGCATGCAACGGATTGTCCTTTTAATTTGAGCAGGATACTCCTGCAATGTGTGTGACATCTATTTTCAATGCTGGCTATATGTAAGTTGTTACTAGCTTATATATGTATGTTTTTAATTATTTAACTGTTCCTCCTTTAATTCTCTATCACTCAGGTCCTGTCTATCCAGCACCAAAAGCTAATCATTTTCCAACATCAAGGAGTTTCTGATTTGTAAAGATATTTCTTACATCTTGCTTGCCTTTACCTGAAGGCCCTGAAGTTTTTCAGATGGCTGGATGGACAGGAGCTTCAGTCTTTGTGTTTATAATCCACTCCATCTACCTGATCTCTACAGATATATATACACACATACATATTACTTTACTTATATACCGAGTATGTGTTGCTGGGGAAGATTTATCTAGGGGATTAGCAATGAAAACTTATCAGAGAACCCCAATAAAGTAGAAAGGCCCCTGAAAAGAACTATTAGTTCTAATAAAGGACACAAATGGTAGCAAAGGCCATGAAATTAACAAAATTCTTATTTTGTTCTGATGCAGAAGCAACATTCGATTCCCACACTTGGAAAGTAACGCCTCCTGTTTTATGATGCTGTCCCACCATGTCAGAGACAGGTGGTGGGGGGTAGCAGCAGGGGCTGAACCTTCCCCTCAGTGTCCTTGTCTGCGTTGTTGCTGTGTGACAGACGGCAGCAGAGGGCAGGCTGACAGAATGACATCTGACAGGGGAGTGGGGATGGAGCAGAGGGGTGGAGCTGAATTCCTCCACGCAGAGAAAAATGGCGGCCACTGAATTCATTGACACCTGTGTATGTTTATGGAGACCAAGCAGGGAGTACGAGCACAGGCAAGGGAGAGCGGTGCATTTCAGCAATGGCGACAGTGACATGAAAGACAAACCAAATTCCAGAAGGCCACACAGATTTTTATGAACGTGGCAAGCAGGGTCTTGTTATTGCTGGTGCAGATCAGTGAGAAGGCACAGCTAATGGTGGTGACTGTGCTGAAAAAGGCTGTTTTGTAGCTGAGAATTTGCTCTATCAAATGGTGCTATCATGCTCTTTGTATCTGCTGCAGTTGCCATGGAAATAGATAGGAGGCATTACTTTAGGAGCGATCTCTACAGTGATGTTATTAGTTTTCATGTATACTTCTCAGACTGCATTCTAAGTCCATAATGCAGAAGAATGGTCTATTACAGCAAACAGATGAGTAAAGAAGCATGAGGAAAATTGAAACTGCCATCTGCATATATTCGGTATTAAGAGCATTGCCAGCTTTTGTTTACCAGATAGAATCCTCGTGTAAAATTAGGCAGAATGGAGAATAAAATTAAGCATATGCCTCAAGTCATTTGATTCTATTACTGTAAAAAACAATTAGAAAATAATTACATGCTGCTTACTGCTGTTGGTGTGCAACCATATTGGAACAGGTAATGGTGGAGCAGAAAAGTTTTTTTAAAAGGCATTTTAATTCAAGAGCAATTATGGCACAGCCCGTCAATTAAGTGCAAGGCGGGAGGGCATGTAAGGGACTTGAGTCTCTAAGCACCTCACATTATGTCCTGAGTGTAAAAGGTAATCAGATGAAGCCAGAGGTATTTGAGCAATTAAAGCATCATTTCACACACCTCATTTGGAGCACTCCCTCTAATTTAAAGAGAAGCTGTACTTCCAAAAGATAACTGAGATGTTTTATGGGAAGCAGAGCCAAGGCTGCCTTGCATAAGGAATCCTGCCCTAACCCAGAGGCACCAAGGGGCTCTCTGAGACCTTCTGAACACAAGAACATCCCTATGTCATGCTGGAGAGTGCAACACGCCAGCTTGGGCACTGCTGCTTGTGGTTGCTGGTCCACCCTCCTGCGCCCGCTGTGAACAGGCACTGCCTGAAGAACCTGGCTGTGGACATGGGGGTCATGCTACTTGTGATGAGCATTTCTGAAGTCACCGACTGACCATCCTTAGTGGGAGCTTCTCTTTGTTCCCAAGTCCAATCGATGTTTTTCTCTCTACAACTTTGAAAAACTATAAGAACACAAAGATCAGGAGGTTTTCTTTATTTGTTTTTGTTGTCTGTAGACTGTAGAACCATGTCTTCAAACTGACTTGCTGCTTTTTGTACACATGGGAGTGTTATGCAAAAGCAATGTAATTAGGTGGTCGCAATACCTACAATTCGACTAGGGAGTATCTTCCTATGGAGCTAACAGGGAATTTCCCCAAGAAAACAATTCTACTCCCTTTTTTGTGTTCCACTTTATCCCTTTTATTACTCATTCCTTTACTAAATTCAAGCTTCATCTTGTTTAATATTTAAACCTCAAGCTGTTCTTTTCCTGAAGTAGTTCCTCCTCCTCCTCCTCAGTACTCAGCTGCACTTGAAGCTCTCTGGGCCTTGGCCATGAGCATCTTCCCAAAGGCCGTGAGCAGGCCAGGGGTTTGATCTCTTCCTATCAGAAAATACTCAGATTTTTTTTTATTTCTTCTTTCCTTCTTTTTTCCTGCCTTAAATATTGTAAGCACTGAAACAGTACGCATTCATATGTACCTGTGTACAGTTTTAATGACAAGGCTCCCATCTTTGATAGGGCATCCAGGGGACAAGCTGCAGGTTAATAAAGAGGGCCAGGAAAACAGGCAATGAGGAACAGCCATCTCCCTGCTTGTTGCCCTGGAGAAAAATGAGTCTGCAGTCATCAGAGTGCTTGATGGCTGTCAAAAGTGGGAGTTCCCCTTGATTAATTTATGCTGTGTACTACAGAAAAGCAGTGCAATTCCCTTCTTACTTATCTGTTTGATAACATATCCTGATAAGAGACAGAGATGAGGTCAAGATGACCGTGCCACACTGCCATCATGAAAATCCACTAACATTGCCAACATTTTTGAATTATGAACCATTTTCTAGGGCAATGTTTTCCCACGCTGAACAATTAAAATGAATAACATCCAAGGTCACAGTAAAGAAATCTCTCCTGCTTCCTTGCTGGAAAGTCTACAGGGAAAAAAAAAAAAAAAATCATAGTTTAAAGACCTGAACATGAACAAGAGAAGATTAAAAAATAAAACTTGTTCAGTAGATAGATGAAAAAAAAAAAACAAAAAAACCAAGCCACTGTGCTGTTGGTATGGCTGTGTAAAAAGGACTGGCTGCTCTCCTGAAGCTCACTCTTAGAAGCAGCTGTGCTGCTTTACTTATCACTGAATCTGTCACTTGTAACTGTTCCTGTCCAGAGACAAAACCAGACAGGTTCCTGACTCTAAATCCCAAGTAATGAAAGCTTAGAAAATAATTTGGCCCTATGGTGTCTCATGAGTTCCAGCTTTTGGCCGATCTTCTACATAATGGAGCAATTGAACATCCACCTCATTTGTAGCATTCTCTGAAACTCTGCATTCAGAAGATGAGGGTGGATTCCCAGTGACAGCTGGGATGCCTGTATGACTTCCAGTAGCTGTGCAAGGCAAAGGGACCAAGATCTGTTGTCCCTAGATCTGTCGAAGTGCCTTCAGACTCTCATTGTGTTCAGTTCAATTACAGAATCAATCACAGAAACACCAAGTTGGAAAAGACAAAGAGAATTTAATCCTAGTAATCACTGAAATAGTGAACAGAAGTACTAGAATGTCAGAAACAGTGTTTGTTACCCATCACAGCTCACCAAAGAATTCTGAGGTCTCCTTTTCTTCCTTAGGAGATAAATGTTTGTTTCATCACCATCCAAAACTCAAATTACAAGAACTCCTCAAAGACTTAAGTTCTAAAATACTTAACCCATAAAAAAATGGCATTTTTTTTTTGTTTGTTGGACTACGTAAATCTTACAGCAAAACTTAGGCATCACTGCATCCAGTGCTGTGCTCAGCTGTGGCTCGAGTTCCTGTTTAACAGAGGTTAGTAGATAAAAGCATATAAGCTATATTTATAACTATACATACACATAGACTCTCAACTCACAGTGTTGGCAGTGCAGCTCGCCATTACTGCCTGATGGCTGGCAGCATCCAGTCTTCTTTATATACTCTTCTGAAATTTTCTTAGCCATTCTAATCTAATCAGTAGATTATATATTAAAATAACTTTCTTCCTAGATACTTTAGCTCTGCTGAATTCTGATGCAATATCATTATTGCATCATTATAACTATTATTAAATACTAAATAGTACCTAACAAACTTTAGAGAATTAATACAATACATGGAGCTTCAGCAGAACTGAAATGGATGAAGATGAAGAAAATGATTTGATAAAGAAAACAACTTGCCTCTTCTCTCATGTAACAGTGACAGGACTGGAGGGGATGGCTTCAAGCTGCGCCGGGGGAGATTCAGGCTGGACGTCAGGAAATACTGCTTCTCTGAAAGAGGGGTCAGGCACTGCAATGAGCTGCACAGGGAGGTGTGGAGTCACCGACCCTGGAGGGGCTCAAGGAACGTTTGGATTTGGTGTTGAGGGACGTGGTTTAGTGAGAGCTGTTGGGGATGGGTGATGGTTGGACTGGGTGATCCTGGGGGTCTTTTCCAACTTGGTGATTCTGTCATTGAACTGAACACAACAAGAGTCTGAAGGCTCTTCAGCAGATCTAGGGACATCCTTCCAGAAGGAAGACAGTAGAACTGGTTCCATAATAGCAGGTGGATCTTGTTCTGTAGTGTAAAACATTTTACTTTCCCCCTCGCTGAGTATTTGTGGTAACTCTTATCTGTATATTCAGCTGAGTGAGTAACAGTGCAGTAGAGAAAACAGAGAGGAATTAGACCTCAAGTGCCTTGAGTTTGTGAGGACTGCAACAGAAGGTGACCCCGTATCTCCTCCTGGACAGGGACACCTCTCAGGGCGGGCTTCTTGTGCATCACCAATAACAGACATCAGCAAAGAGGAGCTCTCTTTGGGACAGACCCCAGACATCCACTGGGAGCTGAGAACGGGGAACGGTGAGTAGCACAGAGAGGTGATCAAATCTTCAAGCACGCAGCTGAACTTAGAAACCTCCCTTCCAATTCCTGGCAATAAGTTTATATAACCAATAAAGATGTTATAATTATGAAAATAAACAAGAGAGTTTGGCTAAGTAGGTTATAATAACAAAAACAGAATAGACAGAAAGCTCACCTGCATCCTGGACTCACTGCAAAACCTCCAGAGGAGGGATGTCCAGAAGAGACCCTTTCTCTCTGGCAGTCAGCTCTTAAATGGGTCCAGGAGAGGCGCAGCCAGGCTCCACCCCTTCCTGCAGCACAGGTGAATTGCCTTCCCCTGTGCTCCTGTGGCTGACTCATTGCTCTCCTCAGGTGATCTATCAGAGGTTCAGGTCACGATTCAGCAGTTCCCATAAAAAGCTGCATGTGAACCTTGTCATTCTTGAGTCTTTAACAAAGTCACTATATTTGACTGTAGTAAATTCCACTGAATAGTGTTAAATTGGCTAATGATTCATCGCTGATTGAGTGCTACTAAGAATCAAGCCACTGAATCTTGTGATTTATTATAAAAGTATTAATAGATTCTGACTTGCTGCTAAAACAGAGTTGAGCAAAGTTCTGTTCATGACAGATCTAGGGTACTGCACATCACTTTTCACCACAATAATTATAGGTGTCTACATTATCCTTCATTTTTGTCTACCAGTATTCTTTAGGTACATGGAGTTCATTAGGAATAATGCTTGAATGTTGGCCCCCATGAGAAACACTCCTATTTGACTATGACACTCCATTGATGATTACCCTGTGTAATAGCTTGCTACTTCAAAAAATACACATGACTTAAACTGATATATCCACAAGCTAGCAACTCAAGTCAGAAAGGCGAGCAACAGTCAGTGAAACACCTTATGTCCAGAAAACTGAGAAATAAGCAAAAGCTGAAACCTATAACTGATACGGTTTTTTCCAGGCCATGAGCTGAAGAGTTTTAGATTTTGGCATAACAAACATCTTTCAAAAGCCAGGCCATAAACTGCAGCGGCTCAGGGTTTCATCCTTACAGCAGAGATGGCATAAACACTTCCAGACTTCTCTACCCATCCCATCAGAGAGCTTGGGAACTAAAATGAGCTAACACAGATGCATCTGCATTAAATCCCTTCCTGTAATAGCAAACATTTTGTTTCATGACACAGTGGGGAAGGGAAAAAAGTGATCCACATGAAGAGGTAAAGAAGGTTGATTTTTTTCTTTGCAGTTTCTTGGATAGCACGCAGTGGAGAGACACAAACTCCAAAATTAGTGTATCTAGATTAATAATACTCTTAATCATTGTTTGCAGTCACAGCCAATAGAGAAATAGAGTTTATAACTCACATCTTGAGTCTACATTTTGGGAAATTGAGGCTGAAAGTTGGGACAGAATTATTTTCTTCAGAGTGTCTGGTATGATGCTGTGTTTTGGTTCTTAGGGGAAAAACAATGCTGATAACACAGCAAGGTCTATAGTTGTTGGAAAGCAGTGCTGTGCAGAGCCAAGGCCATTCCCACTGCTCAGTGAAGGGCTGGCCTACACAACATAGTCACAGGCCATGAGCCAAAAGCTAAAGTGGAATACAGCAAGCTAACCAAATGTCACAAACAAACAGGAGGAAAAAAGCATTACGATTCCCACATCCTCAGTGAAGCCCAGAATGTGAAATTCACAGCATGGGTGTAATTAACAGAGTCAGGGGTGAAACTCATGTGCATATGCAGATGTATCATGCACAGACTGCGGCAGGCTGGAAACTGTGGTCATGGTCACAAACCTTTCTAAAATAAACAGCCTGTAAGCTTCAGCAGGTTCCAGAAGAGCAGAGGAAAAGAAACATCCTCCTTCCTTCAGGATTGCAGATTGACTTGAAACTCAGCCTTAACCAGCTTCATTTCCCATTACTTCCACCCAACCTGAATTCAGGCGCTCTGTGCGTTGCTGTCTGCAAGCACTCCATCAGCACAGTTATCAGTACATTCATTACAATTGTTGAAGAACTGTGGGGCTCTGACTTCAGAAGTTCTAAGAAAACGCTGAAAATGCACATTAATTTTGGAGACATACAAGATATATTCCAGCAGATCATTTTTTCCTTCCAAAATAATTCTTTCATCGGCAGCATCAGAAGTGTCTGGATAGCCAGCTGCAAAGCACGGGAGAATCATAGAACCATTAAGGTCAAGAAGACCATTAAGATCATCAGTCCAACTCCAGTGCATCCCCATCACGCCCACCGACCACATCCCCCCAGTGCCACACAATCTCAGCACACCAGGCAAAAGTGATGGGGTCTATGGGATCTTGAGGAGCTTTTGGAGACGGGGAGGACCAAGATGAGGTACAGTTTGTGGTTGATTTACCTCTTCTTTAGAGGTGGGATGCCTTTTTAAGCAGAGTTGGATGTTCCAGTTCCATCCATATCTGGATATCCAGCTCCAATGCACAGGAAAAGAAACAAAAAGCAGCCACTCTGCTTCCATGTCCTGCCCTCCTCTGCATGGCCCTGCTCACCAGGGAGTCATCTTCCAGACTTTTCTGTAGCCATCTGTGACAGCTTTTGTCACCAGTCCTGTGCTGTATCCACAATTGCTGACATCTGTATTAAGCCTCACAAAAAAAAAAAAAGGACTCCCTTTGTCATTAACGTTTTTATTGTCCTTAGTTTTCCAGTCACCATCTGAAATGTCTGCTGTGAAAGATAAGACTGCTCTCAAGTGTAGCTTCTCTGTTAAGTATGCAGTGGTTTTTGTCGTATTTACAGCTGCAGCGTTAAGGATGCTTAAGCATTTACAGAAATGTTGAACGAAAATCATCTAAAAATAACAAACTGTAAACTGTAGTTACATCTATTTTGAATCCTTATGAATAGGTGTAGCTCATCGCTAAGCAAAATGTGTAAGGCAGCTGATGGAAATGGCACTTCAGTTGATTCATGTCATCTGAACATCAGCCCCTCATTCATTTGCAGTTCCATGGAATACCAATTATAAGATGCAAAAGAACTAGACAAGATTAACCTTTAAATCTATTGTATAACTCTTGTCATTTATAGATCTTGTCATTTTCTGGTCTCGCTAAATGTCTGAGACAAAAGCAATGAGAGTGGAATAGATATAATCAATTTTCAGTCCAAACGGAGCTCTGGGTGTGGGCACAGCTGGCTCCCCCAGCTCACCCAAACAAGGAATGCTCCCCTTTGCTGCTCCAGTGACCTTCTCCATTACCTGTGAAGAAGCTCCTTCTGGTTTCTCCTCTTCACAAAGAGCTTTCCATTCACCTTCACCATTCAAGGTCTGTACATGAGATGCAATACTAAGTTCAGCAGCTGAAACCCAATCACTGCCATCCCTGATTTTCATGAGTGTTCAGTCCCGCAGGCAAGACTCCATTTTCCTAACTTGTGTACAAACCTAATTTGAAACAATCCCCACATCTACTAATTTCATGATCTAACCACCAAGGGGAAGGTGAAGCGACCATCTACCTAACACGGTGCCATCCCACCCAATGGACACCAACCACCCTACCAGGCTGACATTCCTCCTGCTTTCAGCATTTGGAAGAGAACAGACGTGGCTGGGTGGCAGGAGGCCAAGCCAGGAGCACTTTTCCTACTCAAAAACCGTAACAGCCTTTGGCTCTTCAGGGCTATTTCTAGCAGTAAGGACAGCAGGTGTCTGAATGGTCCAGCACACCTTCTGCCATCTTTATAGGCTGTGTCCAACTGCAGTGTCACAAGCCTGCAAATAAATTGTTGAATTTTCTCCTGTACTTTTCTTCATTCCTAGCTATGTAAGGGAATATAAAGGCAAAACTTCATAGCTAAGGCAGAGAGTATGCAAATGGAAGCATTCCCCGTTTCTGTACACTCGTACACTGGGTGCTTTTCTGGTATTGCAGAAGATGACAGAGGAGCAGTGAATACTTCAGCTTTCAACTTCCTGTAAAAGAAACAAAGCAGTGTTGCTGCTGAAAATCGTGTTGGGAGGGAGAACCCACAAACCCACAGAATGAAGGATACCATGTCCTAGAAAGCTGTATGGCCACATCTCACATAGGCACGTGATAGTTTTAAAGCGGTCTTATCAAAGAAAGATAATGGGATTATTGCTTTACCATTCGTAAATAAACAGCGAGGACAGCCAGCAAGCTGAATCAATGGTGACAAACATACCTGGAAATACCCAAAATATTCAGTGTAGTGTTTAATCCCGTGTCTGTGTCACACAAAGACCGAAAATTCCTAGCATCAGCTTTGAAACACTGCTTCTCACCTACTTGATTTACTACAGTCTTGCTGTTCTAGTCTATTGGGAAGGACTGCAGCCAGCACAGGTGAGTTGCCCCCCAGAAATGGCATCTTAACATGGGAGTGCCATGGGGAACTGACAGTGCCCAGGCGACTGCTTAGACCAGAGATGAGCCCCACCCCACGGTGACTGTACTGTTGTAGATGCACATCTGTCTGGACCACTCACCATGTCTTATTCCTTCCAAACTGGCTGTGTTGTTTCATTAATGCAATGTCCACCTTCCTCACAGTGAGGACAGGTTGTGAGAAGATAGATCAAAGGGTTGTGTTGCACATATTTATGGCATTCAGAACATTGGTATGCATTTAGGGACAATAAAGAGAATAATTTACACTGAGAATGATTTATTTTATTTAGCTGAAATACAAATCCCAGTAAGAGCTTTTGATAATTTGAAATGTATTATTGTCGACTATCAAAAGTTTCTTTCACAACTTTTAAATAGGTACTGCTATTCAGTTCCAATTATTTCTACACTTCATTTCCTGTGAAGAAAATGGTAAATCAGTGCATTCAGTTTATCTTTTCTAAATACTATTTACTCAATTTTATTAATCATTATTATTCAACAGAGGCATCTTAAAGGAGTTCAGATTAAGGTCCATTATGCAAAGCATTGTATATTCATACAACAAGAAACAATGCTTGCCTCAAAGAAGTTACAGTACATGTAGATAAGAGGCTTGTTAATGCTTCACAGATGAGGAATTGATGTAGCAAAACTACTCCAAATCCCAAGGACACAAAGGATGACCAGGGCAGAGATGGCTAAGAATGTGTCTGCTGAGCACAGGAACCAAACTCCTGACTCCCACTCCTCCAGGGCACATCTGCCCAAGTGCTAAGCCCATCCACATGGTCTTATTACATTACTCAAGATCTATTTTTTTCTGAGCATCTCCCTGTTGAGAAAGGACTAGGTTTTTCAAGTATTTTAGATAGATACAACTTGTGGTGTGAATGCTCATCATCAATTCAAATCAAAACCAAGAAAGTGGGATTTTTTCCACCTTCAGCCCACTCTTACCTGTCTGCCTTTACCCTGGAACCATCCAGAGTGCTCAGCCCATGGGTTACTGCCCACCAGGCATGGGTAGCAATGGAGAGAGGCTAGATGGCTGCCAACTTCAGGGGATGGTGTGAGCCGTGCCAGATCCTCCTAGGGCAAAATCAAACAAGTAGGCATACACCACCTTCAGTGCTCCTTAATGTCGTTTGCCTTTCCTGAGTTGGTTCTCTGACACATTTCTCTGAAAATACACCATTTCCTAGGTTCTGAGGGCAGTGGGTAATTAACGCCTAACTCTCTGAACTGCAGCTCCAGTGGTCTCCATCTACACGTAGCATCAAATGTCATGCTCTGTCACCTAGTCCACCTCCTATTTATTCCTTCTTTCATTATGGTGGTCAAAAGATTCCTGTAGAGATACCATCAAGCCAGAAATGTAAGCAGAGGAAGGTTTTCTTATTCCATCTGTCCTTTATGAAAAGCTATAAACTGCTTTGCATTCTACTGCACTAAACAGATTTGGGGGAAATACTCATGAGGAGGCTGGGTCTCTGATTGATGTCTATAGAGGAGCTTGTGTTGTGTAGAAAAATGCCTGTCTGTGTTTAACTTCTGTGCCAGATGAAGAATGGTCCCTTGGGCTTTTGACTAAACCTGTCAAAGAAACACAAATATTTACATTATTTCTCATGCTGCATAACAACACCACCAGAAAAAGTATTTTTTTCCCCTCATTGAGTCTACCCATCTTCATGACTTGTAGGTCATGGGAGCACAGGATTTTCCCCACAGGATTACAGTACTGGGAGAATGACTGTTTGCTCCTTATTTTTACCTCCTGAAAATATCTCCTAAATTTAAATATAGTAAGAAGAGAGTTTTCGGTAGCAATTGAGACCTTCAGATTGCTGAAGCCTTCATTTCTTCTCTTTCTCAACCTCGAAATGTTCTTCTCTACTACTGTGAGGAAATAGTTAATTTTAAGAGAACAGAACAGTAAACCTTTCTTACAAATCTCAAAGACAGAAAATACAGTGCAGTCCATCCAAATAGTGCCAGAGATAAACACCAAACTCCTTACAAAAAGTTTATTTATGCAACAAAATAGATCAAAAACTTCACGAGGTCCCATGAAGTTGTTACTTGGGACACCCATTGTTAATGGCAGGAGATGTTCCTTTGGCTCCAATCTACTAAGTTTGCCCTTTTTCCGTATGGCACACAGTTCTAGTTACAACTGCTACAGGAATATCGTGGCAGCTGGTGTTGGTACATTGTCACTGATGCCATCATTACTGCCATTGCCACAGCTCCCCCCCACGTCAGGTTCAGCAGAAGGAAAGCAGTGCCTCTGCTGTCCTGCTGACACCAATCTGATGCAACGCAGTAGCACCAAAATTTATTTTTCATGACTGTGTGTGTACCAACCAGGGAGGGATTAATTTAGCATCATGCAGTGAACATCAGTGCAAAGAAAATGCTAAAGATCTGTGGAGGAGGGATATGGTGCAGACACACTGAGAATGGATGAAACAGCATCTCACACAACTGAGAAAGTCACCTCAGGGAGATTAGCCAGTCTGCCTTTTCTGGGCTTAAAACTGGTGGTTGCATATAAAGCAGAGAAAATGGCATTTCTTTTATTGAGGAGGAACAAAAGAGAGTGAGGGGAATGTGCAAGAGTTCTCAATTCATTTCTCATGCAACAGAAATGAAAATATCTGCTTGACCAAACAATCTCTTCCTCATCAATGCAGAACTCCGTTTCCCTTCACCTTCCACTCTATATTATTCAGTTCTCATCCTCTGCCTGTTTGACAGGACATCTACCATTTCCCTCGCACACCTCATCTGCAGTCAGAACATTCTCACCATGCAGGAATTATTTGCTGTATCTAAACAGCGTTGAAGAAGGATGTGAAAACAACCTTGGTTCTGACCTGACCCGGGGAAACAGAAACTGCTATTCTGCATCGAGAGAAGGCACGCCTTATCCCTGATGCCATCTCTGACAGCGGACGTTGCCACCGTATGAAAAGGACAACAGCCGACTGAGAAGATATACTTTACCTTTTAAATGAAGGTTCTGAGCAAGAGACTGTTAGATGTCACCAATCCTGCAGTGCGAGGTTCGAAATCACTCTATAGATGTCCACGACAACTTGAGAAGTATCCCTGCCATCTATGTAACACCAGCTCATTTTTTAATTCATTGCATTTTTGGTCCTAATTGCACGCTGGAGGACAACACGTTTTTCTCTTGGTTATGATTTCTCTCTATCTGCCTTCCAGTTTTACTTAAATCTAGCCTAGTTAAACCTTTTCCTTGGAAGGTTTTTATATACCTTCCAACCCAGAATTTGAAGCATTTCCCATTTGTCCACTAAGCAAAGTCTATGTCTTTCCCTTTCTGTAAGCAGATGGCAACGATTTCTACATTGGTTTCCTTGTTATACACCCAGAGAAAGAGCAACATGAAAGGAAATTTCCAACTGACATTCCTGTGAATACATTTGTAGGGTTCTTCAGGGTGGCCTGGTTCCCCAGATGCCCTACTGATGTATACGTAAGGTCTGCTCCTCACCAGTTATACCTGAACTCCCTCCTCAACTCCACCTATCAAACCAGGGAACCTAGCAGCCTTTGGACAAAGTAAATCTCTGGTGGTTCCACAGGTCACCAGCAGCTCTCTGATCCTGCTGTAGCTGAAAGCAATGTAACACTCAAGTGTAGAAGCAGATCTGTCTCCTCAGGCATCTCATTTGTACTGACAGTGATGGGAGAGCGGACACGTAGCACACATGTGCACACCTACTCTAAAGAAACCCAGGTGGAAGCGTACAAATCTGAGTGCTTGCCTTTGGAAGGCCACTTCCAGAGCTGAAGTCATTGATGCGGTTGAGTCACACTGATTGCTTGAGTCCCCATCCCTGGGTGTGCTGACAAACATCTGGATGTGGTGCTCAGGGCCGTGATGTAGCGGAGGGCTGTGAGAGTTGGGGTAGGATGGGGGGGTTGTGCTTGGGCTCCGTGAGCTTTAAGGTCTTTTCAACCTGAGCTATTCTATGGTTCCATGATTCTGTGTGCTGACAGCCCAAAACATGTCATAAAGCATGCATAAAGGAGCACGTCTTGACTTGAAACATTTAACGCTAGACTTGGCTTCTGCAAAATGTGCAAGGTTACCAGTTATGTTTATTTAATCACAGAAATAGCTGTGGAGACAGTGAACTGATGTTTCTAACACCTCAGAGAAGACACAGTCCTGTGGAGTACCTGTTTAAAGAGTGAAGAGTCACAGGAAGGCAGCATTTCAACCCACAGAATTGACATCAAGCACTCTGCTCTCATCATCCTAATGAAGATCAGCAGAATTGAGATCCAAATTCTCTTTAATGGAGGGTCAGTGTCTTGAGAAAACTGAAGATAAAAGTTTTCAGCCAGAGCAAATCTTGGAAATCAGGTCTGTGATATATCCTAAATTGTACTGGTCGTTCTTTCGTGTATTTCATTCAAAAGACAAAGACTGAGTTATGTTCACATCTAAAATGATGTAACTGATATAGCTTTTCCATGAGCTGTGCTGTGAGTTCATGAAACTGAGTGAGCACCAAAGTGTCAGTAACGAAGAGGACGGCAATTTAGTAGATGTGATCCCAAGTGGGACTGTAGAAAGTGAGATGGCAAATGTTGAAGTCTTCTTTCCCATTAGAGATCTCTTCATTCATTGTTCAAAGCATGAAAACGTGGAGTCAGGAGGAGAGAAAGAGGCTGCATTGTGTCAAAGATCCCAACAACCCTTAGCTGCAGGTAGCTGTGGTGGACACCAGCTGACCAGGACAGACAAATAAAGAAGTAATTGTAGGATCATAGATAGATTCGTTTGCTTTGGATGAGGATTGCTCTCTGATGCCTGCAGGGCAGCACTTCTCAAACAATTGGTCAGGACTAATTCAGAAAGCAAAGTGTGATCATTCCTTCAAGCCCTTTTTAATCTCTTGTTTCCCATTTCCTTTCTGCCTGTCATCCTGGGCAGCTCGTGTGTCACAGAGCCACATGACAACACCCCTTTTACAGTGAACCAAAGGAGGCACAGCCTGTGCAAGCAGCATCCCAGGCAGGGCCATGGTCCTTGTGCACAAAAGCAGAAGTAACGTTTTTCACACCTTTTTCTTCCTCACCACTGCAAGACTTACATGCCTGCAAAGCCCACGGTAGGGCTGCTGCCCTGCCCAGCTGAACCCAGTAATGACAGGGAAGTTATGACCTCGTGCTGTGTGTAGGGAGAGGGATGCCCCAGTGATGGGGAGAAATGGAGACATGGATTTCTGTAAAGAAAAAAACAAATAGCCATTCTGAAAAGCCAGAGAAGCACAGTTCTGACCGTTATGTCTCTGCAGAGGTGTAACAGCTCCCCACACCTAAGTTTAGCATCCTGGACTGGCTTTACTGCCAGTGGAGAAAACTGGGTGAGTGAGGCAGCTCTGTGAGGGACCCGTGTGGCACAGCTGGTTAGGACCAACGCAGTGACACAGGCTGGGACTGGCATCTGTTCACCCCCACAGACTGCAGTGAGACAGGAGGGCCTGGTTCAGATTCAGTGATCAAATTCACAGCCCCACGTTAAAGGAAATTCAAACGAGCCTCGTAAAAACTTTTCAGTTGTTTAATCAAATTGTGAACACTTAAGGTGAATTACTGACAACTCATTTTTTTACATCTTTTCATGCTGATTTTCTTCCTAAGCGTATTTGCAAACTGAAGAGCTCTGCAAACAGCCCCAGAAAAACAAGAGCGCTGAATGTTGCAATATGAACATTTATACAGAAATATTAATCAGCCGAAGGATCTCTGACGTTCAGAAGTAAACTATAACTAGGTCACTTCTCGCTCTGCAGCAATCTCCTTCGGATTGCACAGCAATTAACTTTGTTAACATAATACTATTTCAAATAATTTCTGTAATTAAATATTTTTCTATAGCTTTCTTGGAATGAAGCTCAGCTGTCATCTCTCCAGAACACTTGTGTGTATCACACTGCTTGTTTCTATTTCAGAGCTTCACATGGCTCAAGAGTTTCTCCTTCTGCTCTCACTTGGGTACTTAGCAGCGATTCACTCTTACTGGCTGCCACTGATCACGCTTCCACCACCGTACAATTTGCAATGTTAATCAGTGCTGAACTCGGAACAAGCTGGAAAAATCTCGATCCCACGTTTACTCTGAGCTCTCTCCTGGCTGTGATACAGACGTTGCTCCCTCCTGTAATTTCTTGGAAAGGTGTTGTGCCATCAGCCAATGTCTCAGCCCTCAGTTCCTCTCTCACATTGCTCTGATGGCCAACATCAACTGCTGGCCCATGTTAATCACACCATCACCTTTCCATAGCATCCCGAGCCTTAGACTGGAAAGTATGAAACACTTTACTCAGAGAAGATGGGTAACACCCACCACGTGCGTTTTGCCCACCTACCTGGTAATGATAGAAAGAGAGGCCCCTGTTTTTGTCAAACGAGATGAATGCCTTGAAGGCACTCTGCTCATTGCTCAGCAGGCTCATCTCCCCCACACACTTATTCTCACAGTTCCTCACTTCTCATACAAGCATACTGAAGCTAAGTGGTCACTGATTTCCCAGGTGGTCTTAAGCATCCACTGTGTTATTTCCACTCAAATCCCTCCTCCCTCATTTTCCATCAGTGTTATTCTGCCATTTGTGCGTTTCACTACACACGGCGCTTTGCAGAACTGGGACACAGTCACCCTCTTTGCCTCAAAGAGCTTAAAATTCGGAGGCTTCATCTGTGAGTCAGAGGAAGCACTCTGCAGCCACATCTCTATCAAAGTGTTATGGTAAATTATAGAAAGCAAGCTGGTGATTCAAAGAAAAAACATGAGAACTAAAGCCATTTGAAAATGAAAAGTGTTCCCAGTTTTAGAAACAAGCGGAGTCTTAAGAAAAGACTGAAAGAGCGTAATGTTGCAGATGCATCTGCTGGTGGTAGGTGAAAGGAAGGAGTTTCAGCTGGTGTTCAGACTGAGACAGCCTTAAACTCGAGGAGATGGGGATTATGGAGGGAGGCAGAGAGTGAAAGAGGGATGGAGGGAGGAGAAAACAACATATTTATTAGTCAAAAATCCTGACGAACTAAAGGCCTGAAAAATAAATTAGCTGAGATGAAGTAACACCCTTCATAGGGCAGAAAATTTAAAGCTGCAAGTGACAGACACAGCAATGCAGCAGTGAAGCTGGAGGAGAAGAGGTGAATGGGTACAACTATTACTCTTGAATGACAACAGAGAAAAATAACCACCAAGAATGATGCAGGAAAAAATAGAAGAGGTTTTGAGCTGCAGTGCAAAGGGAAATGTGATCTCAAAATTATCAGGGCAGGCTTTGCATAATTTGTTGTGGAACAGAGCAGGATTTAGCATTCTGGATTACAGCTTCCTCTTTTCCTCCCAGTCAGCTCATTTCCCCAGACTCAAACAACTTATGCTATAGTCAGGATCCACAATTGCACCCAACCCCACAAGCAGTCCCTGTGCTTCAGCGTTGCTCATGGGCTGTCTGTGGAGTGCACTCATGGCTGCACAGCTACAGCACACTGCAGCCTTGCAGCCCTTGCCCACATCACTGCTCATCTGTACGACAGCTCCTGGGGACACGTGGGCTGTAGGCCATCACCAACCGGGGAACGAGGTTCCCCCACACCCTGATAACGCCAATGGTATCAACACAGAGGTGGGTGCACCTGGGACTCCATTTTGTGGGTGTCTACCAGTGAAATAATAATGAAGACAAGAGGTCACTTCATCTTACCCCCATCCAGATCTCCAGATAGTGTTCAAACACAGTCTGTGCTCTTTTTATCCCTACTAGCCAATATGGGGTCGCCTTCTGCTGAATAAAATGTTTTGTCTCTTCTTTTTTCAGATGTATTCTTCCAGACAGCTAATGACTATAAAACAGAGTCAGGTACACTCCTGAATAGCAAAGAGCAGCTTTACCAGTTCTCATTACATTTTGTCTATAAATTTGCTTTCCTTTATTACTAGATTGTCCTATTCTTTGTTAAGAACTGCACTGATTTGAGAGTTAGTGAACCATTAGCATATTGTAAAGAAGAAGATTTTTATTTCCCCGGGCCTTTGCAAACAGGTAAGCAGAGATAGCAATAGATCTTTGCCTAAGGAGCAGGAAGAGAGCTGTGGTTACAAAGAGGCGTCAGCAAACTGTAGAATGATAGAATCACAGTCATAGAATGGCTTGGGTTGGAAAGGACCTCAAAGCCCATCCAGTCCCAACACCCTGCTGTGGGCTGGGTGCTCCCTCCGGCTCAGGCTGCCCAGGCCCCCTTCCATCAGATAACTGTCATGTTCCTAGGAGCTTACTCACACAGTGACTCGCTGTGCATCTTAAAAGTCAGGCAATCCTTACTGCACTTCTCTTTAAAGAAGAATTTCATAAACAAACACATACTTATCTCCAGACTGCATGAACTTGACCACAACTTGCATGACACAGAAGGTACCTGGTCAGAGGAACGACATTGACCAACTGGAACCCATACAACCTTTATTTTCAAACAGTCTGTCTTCATCATGTTCTTTCATAGCACTGAGTAACTCTGTGTTCTATCAGCACTGCAGGAAGGATGCATTCTTGCTTTGGAGATAGCAATGATCCTTAGCAAGCTAGATTCACCTGCTGGGCATGATAAACAAGACTGATGCCAATAATAGCCATGAGCTGGGGATGAAACAGAGATTTGGTTCAGCCAGGCACCAGTACTGGTCATTGCTTTTCTCCATCTTTGTAGCCTATCACATCTTACTTGCAGGCCTCAGTGCAACTGTGATCCCTAGGCAAGTTTACCCACATCCCTGCTGGAGGAAAAAGTCATGAACAGTTACGGTGTCTCTGATCTTCACAAAGATGAAACTCCTAGGGTGTTGGTCCTCTGCAAGGAGAAATTCATCTGGTTTAATGAAGTGTACTGATGTGCCAGTGATGTGAACAACAAAACCTGACCAAGTCACATAATGGCACACCTTTTCCCTTGGAAATGCATATTGTTGTCTATTTGTGATCACCTTTTGAAGACAGACAGAGGAAAAGGAGTTTGCTGCTTGGAATCAGGGGAGGAATACAAAGGAGAAATACAAAGGATTAGATCTGGAGGTTGGTAGCCCTGCAAGCAGCAGGAGGGTTGGAGCTTGATGATCCTTGAGGTCCCTTCCAACCCAAGCTATTCTATGATTCTATGAAAGGAGAAATAAAATGTTTGTGCACTAAAGATAGAAAATGACCTTTTCAAGACAAAGGTCTGAATCTGGCACTGTCTCCAAGACTGAGCAGCTCTTCTTTGTGGTGAAGGGTGGCCGCCTGGAGCGTAAATGGTCTCAAACTCTACTCTTTTCCAACTTCACTCTGCCACTGGCAAGACAAATAGGAAATATAAACATTTTAAGATGAGCTAAAATGGAAAACATGATTTTTTTTAAAAGAAACTGATAGATTCTCAATGTCTGTGATGGACAGGGATATAGTCCAGGATGATAAACAGAAAGCAAAAGGAATGGGATTGTACAGTAAGATAAATGGCTTCAGGTGGAGGCAGTTCAGATTGAATCCAGAGTCTGAGCTCTGCAGTCCCTGCCCTCAGACCATGCACTTCCACAGCTTCCTTCCTGCCCATGCTGGGGAGGACAGCAACAGACTTTCTCAAACAACAGAAGTTGTTAAAAGCAGTGCACAATCTTCATTCATCTTGAAGAGGCTTCATTTTTGGTTAGTGATCAATACTATGTTAACACGACACATTCAGGATCTGCTCACCATTAGGGTGGATTCTACACAACCTCTGCACCGGTTCTGCACTGAATTGGGAAGGAAGGAGAAAAGGTATGATTACCCAGTTTGGTGACAAGCCACCTCCATGTTGGTTTTTTATTTTATTTTTCCAGTATTAAAGTCAGGAATTTTATGTTAATGGCAAACCATTTTCACATGGCTTCTCTACCACTGGATCCATTTAAACAGCCGAGCGTTGTCTCCTTAGGCAACAGAAAATACCTGACTCCATCTGCAGAAATGCCCCCCAAACAAGGGAGCTCTTAATAACAGAGTGAGAAGGCAAACTGACACTGTTTTGTCTGCAGATCACAAGGGAAAGCATCATTTGCCCGCATGAGAGTTTCCTGGAAAGAATTAAAAACACACTGAGCCTTTGCTGCCATGGAGAACTGCGTTTGTTGAAGGTCTTCCTTTTCTCTTCTCATCAAACTGTTCAGTTATCCTGAGCTCAACACGCAACAAAACTCACCTGCTCAGAACAGCAGACAATTCCGCTTCTCAAGGGCAGGGATCAGATGAAATGGATGGGGAAAGCTCTTCCGTGCAGGAAAGGCTCCTTAGAGACATTGTAAGAACTGCAGTGCAATGAATCTCCAGAGCTAAATACCACACTGACACACACTCCTACTCATAGAGGAAGGACAAGACAAAGCAAGCATTAGTCACACAATTTTGTGTGCAAGTAGATGATATCTGATACACGGTCCTTCTGACCTTACTTACAGCCATTCTACAGTAACATGGACAGAGAAAACTTCTGTACAGAAAGGGCTGAAAGGGAAGAACAGGAAAATGAAGGAACTTCCATAAGCAGGGATGTTACTACTGACTAGTGACAGGGCAAATGGCCCCGATTTGCACCAGGGAAAGTTTAGGCTGGATCTCAGGAAACAGCTCTGTACAGAAAGGGCTGTTCAGCACTGCGATGGGCTGCCCAGGGAGGGGGGTGAGTCCCCATCCCTGGGTGTGCTGACAAACATCTGGATGTGGTGCTCAGGGCCGTGATGTAGCGGAGGGCTGTGAGAGTTGGGGTAGGATGGGGGGGCTGTGCTTGGGCTCCGTGAGCTTGAAGCTCTTTTCCTACCTGAGCCATTCTACCATTCTATGATGCAGTGAAGAGTCCAGGATGCCATGCACAGAGCAGAGCTCCTCCTAGCCCAGCTCAGGAAGGAAGGGAGAAAGACAAAAGCTGAACACAAACCTACTGCCAACAGCTGTAGCTATTTTTTTGTGGTTGTATCTGTAGACAACAAAAGTCTTTCAGCACAGCGCAACCACTGAAATATTTGATTAAATGTTTTGGATTGAAAAACTATTTTGTGTTGTTCTTTGTTTTGAATTTTTTTATTATTATTATTATTATTATTATTATTATTATTATTATTATTATTACTATTTTGTCTTAATTCCTTCTATAGAGCTGCCCTAATTTCAGAAGGTCTTGTTAGAGATCACAGCTCCTTGCGATGCATGAGGGCCCGTGCTGCCATGAGGGAGGGAGAAGCATGCTGCTCCATCAGGGGCTGAGACTGAGCACACTGTGCTGAGGGTCTCCCTTCCTTGAAGTACTAGTGAGTACTTGCAAAGTGAGGCATAAAGCCTCAAGAGCTGACACAATCAGGAATAGTACATGGATACAGGTAATCAGAATTCATTTTCAGGAGGCTGCTGTTTATCCCCACTGTAACTCCTCCCCGTCCAACTCTTTTTTCTCTGCTCTGCAGACTTTTGCATCCTTCAAGAATCAATAATATGCTATCAGATGCCAGCAATGCTTTGCATTTCTGTAGCATTTGCTGTAACAGAATTCAAGGACTTCAAAATACTTCAAAAACTGAGAAATGCTTTTAGGAACTTGACAAAGGGAAGTAGAAGCTCAGAGCAAGCAATTGACTGAGGACAGGAGAGAAGCACAGCAGGAAAGCTATTCCTGCACTTTCAGATCATCACCAAGCAATACATGCAGCAGCTGTTTATGGTTCTTTCAGTTACCAGAGGGCTGACATCAAAGCAGAGCTGAAGGTAGCAAGTGTGTGAATGTGTCTCTGGTGTGAGCGGGTTCTCCAGAGCCCTGTGCATCAGCGTGGTCACAGGACATCACCCACTGCAGGAGAAAGGCTCACACGAGTTCAGCTGGAGCAACCCTAAGCATGTTTGCATTACTGCTGGATACCACAGTGTTGATGCAGTGCTGCTCAAAGACACGTGAATGTTCACTTCTGTTTCCAGTCAGTGGAAGCTTGCAGTTCGAGCATTTGTGTTTTTATCAAGGTGAAATAATAATGCATGCATTAACACGTAGCAGTAAGGCAATCAAACAAGGGGAAATTGGAATGGGCACAGCCTTCAGCTGCAGTTCAGGCACTAGCACAGAAGCAGCAGCACATTCAGCCTAAGGCCCTCATGACTTCAGCATTTCACAGAGTCAGGGATGCCACCTCTGCTAAAGCTTAGGAAGAAAATATCTGACTTCAAACAGAGATACTGCTTTACGTCCATTACTGCTACTTGGCAATATTCTCTTTGAGAAGCAGCAGAAAAGTGAGCTGTGTGCCAGCGCAAGGTACGGCCCAGTGATGTGGTGGAGCTGGAGCCTCCAAGGCCAGGCTGGATCAGGCCCTGGGCCACCTGATGTAGCTGTGCTGTCCCTGTGCACTGCAGGGCAGCTGGACTGCATGGCCATCAGAGCTCCCTTCCAGCTCTAAGGATTCTATGATTCTGTGCTTGGCCAGCAGTTGATCAGAGATTGATTCTGTGTTTGTGACCCACTGTACGCTGTGAAAAAGAGGGTTTTTATTTCCATTTTTATATCCTACTTATGTTCCTTTATTGCCATTGCTGGTAATGTTCTTTTGTACATTCCCTCCCCTGAAACTTAATAAGCATCTGGTGTTTCTGCAAAACAAATTCCTCTTTAATGCCTAATAACAGTATCCTGCAATTAACCTTCAGTTACAACTCCTTCTGTCCTTAAAAAGAGAAAAACACCCTTGCTTATACTGTCCCATTTCCAGTATTTTGTTTGCCCATCACAATAACATCCTACCACATGCTCTACACATCCTTAATGGTTATGATTATTTTTAATTTTCTTCTCTGCTGCCATTTCTTGTGTCATTGCAGAGAACAATGAAATCATCCTTAGCTCTGGGAATCACATCCATATGTGGATGTAGCATCAAATCAACAGCAAAGTACAGGCAAAGATTCCCTTGTGTGGCCACACCATGTCAAACCAAACTCCTTAATTTAGCAATTTTTTTGTAAAGGCTTTTAGCAGAACATCAGAAGAGGAAACAAGAAGTGAGTACATAACAGTCTGTTCCCTGGTATAGACTTGCAGTTTCTGGCAAGCTGCAGTTTAGGGACACTAAGAGCTAAATGCATGCATTGCCATTTTGCCAATAATTTCTCTATTTTTTGAGCCTATGTACATCTTTAGTCTACAGAGTCTTACAGTTATTCACCCATCTTGAAGCACTGAAGAAGCTTCACCAGACTAACCAAGTTAGAACAGATGCTTTCACTGCTGTAGATGCTCTGAGAGAGAGGGTATTTCTTTTAGTAAAAGGACCTTAGGGGTGTTATTTTTATATGTACATATATATAAAGATTCAGCAGAAGTTTCCTGTTCAGCACTGGTGAGGCCACTCCTGATTTCTCCACTATGAGGGAGACATGGACACAGTGCAGAGCCAACCAAGGGTCACCAATACGGTAAAGGGGCTGGAACAGTTCTCCTATGAAGAGAGACTGACAGGTCTGACACTCTTCAGTCTGGGGAAGAGGAGGCTCAGGGGAGAAATTTTTCATTATGTACAAAAGCCTGAAAGGAAGGTGCAGAGGGGACAGAGCCAGACTCCGTGCAGTGGTGCCCAGCACCAGGACAAGAAGCACTCTGAGCATCAGGAAACATTGCTGTGCTGTGCAGGTGATGGAGAGCTGGCACAGGTACCCAGAGAGGCTGTGGAGTCTCTTCCTGGGGGTCTCCCAAAGGCTGCGCTGTGGTGGTTGGATGGATCTTGTAGGTCTTTTCCAACCTTGGTGTTTCTGTGATTCTGTGGTGCTGGGCTCTGCTCTGGTGGCGCTGCCAGGGCAGGCTGGGACCAAACGGACCCAGAGGTCCCCTCCACTTCAGCTGTGATTCTCTGAAGTTAGACAAGTCAGGCTAGGAACTAGCTTTATTTTTTCTTCTTTTAAATCATTATTATTTTTATTTTAAACTACAAACTCAATTAAGCCATGAAAGAAATTACTGAGTTAGAATCTCAGACACTACAAAGTCTTTCTGAGCAGTACGCATAGCTTTCTGAGAGATGCATGACCTCACCCACATCCTTCTCCAACTCACACTTTGTTTGGGTTTCTGATGTGTTCGGCTGCAGACTGTTTCAGAGATCCAGCCAAGCCTTCTTTAATGTCAGATTTCAAGCCTTGTCCAGGACCTGTTGGCATTTCTTCCTGAGAAAGCACACCATCAAGGGCTGCCTTGACATTTTCTTAAAAACTGCCCCCAGTTTCTGTCTATACACATGAATTTTTAAACATCCCAGAGGAAAAGCAGATACCTTTTCTGGCCGGAGGGCCAGGCCAAAGTGAAGGCTGAGCCCTTCCCTGCAGGCAGCCATAGGTCAGAGAGCAGCAGCTGGGTCCCAACATTCTCTCTGATTCAACAGAAAAAAAGAGACAAATAGGGCAGGATCTAGGCATGGGGTTAGAAATACAGAGAAATGTGGCAGAGAGGAGGGGGAGGAGGCGGGGGATCATCAGGCATCTCATTGGGATGCAGCTCCATAGGGTCTGCAGTTACAGAGGGCACAGGTGAAGTCAGCGCCCAGAGGAGCCCCTGCCCATCTCTGACCCCCTGGGACGGCTCCTCACCGCTGGCAGGGCTCTCTACTCTAAAACATGAGGGTCTGGCTTCCCAAAATCATCACAAAGCTCTGAATGCTCATTTGCACTGCCCAAATCTTTTTGATCCAAGTAAGCTCACCTTCTGAGATTCCACATCTTTAAGCATTGTGCCACGGCAAAACAGCCTTTCTTACTCTCTGGCTGGAGGTCAGATTCCTGAAATTAAAGTGAAAGATGGCTTAAGAAATGTTTTATTTCAAAACTGCTTAGAACTGAGGATTTGGGGAGTGGTTTTGCTGTTTTTTCATTTGCTTGTTTGCTTTTCTTATCTGTTTCACCTGTGATCAGGGCTAAATGAATGCCTTTTCCCTCTGCAGCTCCCCAGGGTTGCTGTGCACCACTGCATGAGCAGAATTGCAAGAAGTAAAACAAAGGCTGTGTCCCATCAAACTGCAAGAAAAGATATCCAGAACAGTTATTTCCCTCTTCTCCACGTGTTAAAAAAAGCAGGTAATACTTGGCCTTAAACATCCTGCCCTTGGAAAAGCACCATGTCCATCTAGTACAGCCTCAGAAGAACAGATGCTTAATGCTTCTGGATGAGGTAAATTAATGATTTAAATATAAAATTAATAATTTCCTTGTGCTACATCTCATAATTCTTTCTTCAAATACAGAAATGGCTCAATTCTTGGAAGTTCAGTAAAGAGTATTAAAAAAGCCCAACAAAGCAACGTGCTGTTGTAGGGAGCAAAAAACACCAATTGCAGCATCCCTGTTTGGGGTGGACCTAGAGCCTCTGTATCTTACTGAAACCACCCCACAAGGAGACAAGGACATAAAGGGAAATACTTACTAACTGGAAGTACTTGACATGTGTTAATCCATTTTTTTCAGTACACCTGAGCTGTACTACAGTGACAGGAAGTTCAGCCCACAAGTGATAAATTGGGAGTGAGTTCTGACTTACATCATTCCTTGAGATCTAATACAAGCAAATTGGTCTGGGGTGGAAAAGACACGGAGCAGCACTCAATCATCTTCTCGTCATACATGTTTTTAATTATCCAGGCTCTGTGTTGTGTTGCAGAGCTCAAACAACAGAACAATTAACTTCACGTCAGGCACAACCCAAGTTTGACAGCATTGTAAAGCATAGACGTATAGAAATTAAAGGCAATTTTTTCCTGCATTTGTAAGGTTACCCTTTTCGAAGGGCTATTTCTAGGCTATCCTGGGATTGTCTTAGAAATCATCTAAAGTAAAGCTAGTAAATATTCCAGAAAAAAATACTCACTTCAGTTCTAGCAGAGGCCAGACAGGGTAGGGACATAACTCTTGTAGTTTTTACTTTTGCCTTTACAGAACAGTGAAAAATAACTGCAAAGTCTAGTTTACAAAAATCAAAACAACAACAACAAAAACCTGGTTACCAAAAAAACAGCAATATTTCAAATCCTTCGCCAGGTTTCATTTCAGATTTTCAATTTTAACCACTGACACTGGAGGAATACAGGTTGAAAGCAATCAAATTAATGTCTTTGAGCACCTCTGATCTTAGCTTGCTGCAGTTATGAGGCTGTTATTGGTATTTTGGTAACTAATGCCATTGCATTTTGTGCTGGAATGGAGAGGAGATGCAGGGAGCACTTTCCCACTTACCATGGTTTATGTGGGAGCATTAACTAATTAAGGTGCAGCAGTGCAACTGCTTGCCCTAACCCACAGTTCTGGCCTGGATGGAACCAATCTGCTGTGCATTAGCAGAGAATATTTCAGTGCAGATATTTCTGCTGCAGAATGCTCAGTCTACAGCATCTAGCAAAATTCAATTTGTTGAGCTCCCGTGGGAACATCCAGGACAGAATGCAGCTCTGCCAGCCCTGAGATCTATTGAATTAGATGAGTAGGAGGTAGTGACCTGAAAGTTTGTTGTGAAACTGTACAGATTAATCATTTAAAAGACCTAATTCGTTATACATGGCTTTGACCAGGTCCCTTCCAAGCTGGCTTAGGACTTGCCAGTAGTGTGACCATCCTAAATTCATGGAAATGTATATCACTCCACTTACATCAATGTCACTGGTCACACTAGAAAGAAAAACAGCTTCAAATCAGGAGGGTTCCTGTCTGAGCTGTGAGAAAACATGGTGGTATTTGTGCGTTGTTAGTCTTTTACATGGAGTGGCAAGCACAACATGTGGAGCGATATCATAAACAAATTCTATATTCATCTTTGTAAGCAGCAGCTTTACTGATAAAATCCCTTTCATGACCTGTAAAACTCAGTTTTGAGTTTAGCCCATTACAAAAAATAAATAAACGAATGCAGCCACAGAGAATTTGCAGTTCTCAATGGTCAGATTAATATGTTTTGTAGCCCCAGCAACTGCTGTTAACTGAGAAATGATAAAGGTAGAACAGTAATGCAACAACCTGGTATTAAACCTGGTGAGTTGAAGAGCTGTGGTTCCTATGATACAACCAAATTTGTTCACACTGTAGTTATGAGATGTCATTTCGGGTGTTTCTCTAACATTGTTCTCATGCTTCCCTGTACACTGTTAGAATTAACTGCAAGGTCACCCATAAATCTCATAGTAGTTTCTGAGGGTAAGAATTTGGCAGAGATCAAAAAAGATCTGGTAATTTTTACAGTAGATCGTCTTAAATCATTCCTGAGTAATGCCAAGCATTTTGGAAAGCTCTTCCTGTATTTGTTGGATACAGGTGCAGATTATTCCATGCTTGGCTGCTGGAAGGAGGAAGGTTGTTTGTCAGGATTTAACACAGACAACAACTGGAAACCAATCCAAATAACCATAAAATCATAGAATTGTTTGAGTTGGAAGGGACACATAAAGGCCATCTCACCCAAATCCTCTGCAATGAACAGGGAGACCTATAGCTCAGTCAGGTGCTCAGAGCTCCGTCAGCCTGACCTTGAGTGTTTCCAGTGATGGGGCACCCACCACCTCTCTTGGCAACCAGTGCCAGTGCCTCACCAATCCTCTGACTTGACTCAATTCTAAGCATGGATCAGCTCCAAGACCAAAATTCTTCATTATAGCTCTTCTCCTACCCAAAACTAAATGTAAAACATACAAATTTTCAAAGCTTCCTAAAGGTGCAAGCTCTGCTCTGGTCAACTGCTCATCACCTACTGATATTTCCCTAAACTCCAACATTTACCCTGACATCTGAGAAATGGGGAAGGTTCCACCCAGCACAACATAATTTCTGTAATTGATTTACGTAAGTAACTACAGTGGAGCCAAACAAAGGATGTCAGCACCCACCTCTTGTACGCCAGATTTCACATTCAGTGGTTGCTTAACTACTGGATATGTGTTCACTTTGCAAACGATCATCAGGAGACAAATTCAAATTTCAAAATCTTTTTCTTTCCTTGGCTGAAGCACTTCCAGAATTTCTTGCAGTTGTCTCAGATAATCTTTTATGTTTTTATTCAAATTGGGCCTTCCCCCTGCTGACCCATCAGAAGAGGTTTCTTCACTGAAACTGCCATCCTGTACAAATGGTGTGGTTGTGCTCCATAAGCCACACAGACCTGGAAGCAGCTGTTTGCTCACGGCTGTGGAAGAAAACAGGGATGTGAGCATAGCATAGGATGGCACAGAAGTCTTTGGGCGCTTCCCAGAAGCGCGAGTGCAATGAAAATCCATGAGCCTGGTAACTGATTGCTCTACAGGCTCACTGAGCCAGAACTGTACAAAATTACCCTCAGTGCATAAATACAGAGGAAAAATGGGACAGTTGGCTTGGCAGGGTGTTGATGCAAAAATTAGCTATGCAATAATATGCATGGCTGAGGTTACACAATTGGCAAACGTGGCTTGGGCAAGAGCATTTGTTCCCAAGTCCTTCAGTAATAAAACTGAGGGCAGAGTTCAAACATAAATGCCATTATCTGAAATGAACAGCTTGTTCTAGCAGGCAACAGATCGTAGGCAAAACAAAAAGAGAGAACAGGGCATTATTTCCCTCTTACTGCGGGTTCGCCTCTCCTGGATGCTCCTCCAGTCTCACCATTAGCAGTGTGAGATGACATCGGGTTTTTTTGGAGGGAAACAGAAGAATTTCCTCATCGCTTTGCAGAGGGTGTTCAGCAATACAGGCACCCATGGTTATCAAGTTCACACAGACCAACCCCTGAAGGTCCCCTCTGACATTTATGAGGTCCATCTGTGATGAAAATCACTACCTAACAAGTCCTGTTTCCCTTTTTCTTGCAAGATAGAGAATCTTGGAAGATTCCCCAGGAGATGCCTGACAGAAGATGTCTAATCTCCTCTTCCTCTCAGCACCCCCAGCTCTTGGACCACCTAATGTAAAAGATAAATTAATAATATGCAGGTTAGAGTTCTTTTAAAGCCTAGGGAAGAAAATGCAATGCAGTTCCAGCAGGTTCCACAGCAGCAGTTTTCCTGTGTGCCAAACAAGATCTACTCTAAAGACAGAAGCAGAGATGTTTAGAAACCAACTGATAGAGCTAAAAAACAACAACAACAACAACCAGAAGGTCCTGAAACAAAGAACAGACAAATCTTTTGAGAGTATCTGGAGAGCTTTTATGCTAGTTACCTTCTTCCCCCAGAGAAATAATAATTGGAAAAAAAAAAAGACTATTATTTTTAGTCTTTAGTATAGACTAAGGTAACAATCTTGTCTTCAGTGTCTTAATTTGTTTAATTTTTCCTAATAACAGTATAGACTTTCCCAGTGCCTTATTAAATTATGTGGTTAAAACACAATCAGGTGCTAATAAGGTGGTATTCACAAGCACCTGTAAGGAAAAAAATGCTTTGGTAAAGAAACACATAGAACAGAGAACATACGCTAGCAAGGACAGCTAACATGGTACAGCACTTGGGCTCAGCCAAGCCCTCAGCTTCACAGCGCTTGGAGGTCTGTGCCCAGTAAATCTATCACTTCTGACATATGAGTGACAGAAATGGAGTTTCTGCAGTTTAACAACTTACTGCTTGTCAGCTTCATCAAGGAAAATGGCCACCTTCACTCTGCTAACTGAAAGCAAACACGTTACATGACACGACCAGGAAGCTTTGGTAACTGAAGCTGATGGGTCCCATTCTTCTGGGACAAATAAAAGTCAGCTGTGGAAGGCAGAGCAGTGTGTAACTGTGGAGCAGAGGAGGCTGAGCTATCCCAACACTCATTCCAAGTGCCAAGTGACAACTTCACAACAACTCAGCATAAGAGCAGTACATTTCACAGTTTTTATAGCAACCTGACTCCAAAGAGATCATCTGGCCAACCAGCCCGACTTGCTGCTTGCTGTCCATCTGCCAGACTCCCTATAATTCATCCTAACAGTTCCAGGCACGCAGAAATTACATCTCCCAAAAATTGCATCTTCAGAAAATAAAATCGTGAGTCACGGGTGAGAAACAAATGAGATACAGGTCAAAGCATCCGCAGTGAAAGAGAACTGATGGCATGAAGAACCCCCAAGAAATTTCAAAATCAAGACATCATTGCACAAAACTCTTCGTATGAAAGAAGTGGCTGGAACACACACATTGATTTAGATCATCCTGTAACACGGTGCTTTAATAGTGATGAGCGCATCCTAGAAATATGTATACACGAAAGAGTTTCTGGTTGGAAACGTGGGCCCAGCTGTTCACACCCACTGAACAGGTGAGCAGAGCAGGATGGAAATAACTTCTCTCCTAGTGTGCAGCAGCTCTCTGACCTGGTATTCATGGGTTAGTATTTCCCAGGCTCAACCTCCAGTCCCATTCCTGGTATCCAAAATAACAAGGATAACAAGAAGATTGCCAAGAGTGACAGTATTTTTTCTGAAGGGAGCACCTTCTATAAGGAAATAGAAAAGGACATGGAAATTCATGTAATTCTCTTAGTGGATTGGAAAGAAGCCATTATTACTATTATTATTATTATTATTATTATTATTATTATTATTATTATTATTAAAGGATTTTGGCATTCTCCTCTTGTGGAAGGCAATATGGCCTGCCTTATGTTATTATAGTGAATAGAATAGAAAAGCATTCAAGTTAGATTTCCTCATAATTTTACCGCCCTTCATCAAAGTCCTAAGGGGATCGTTTGAATTTGCAGATGACACTTGCATGGGAATGGCCACAGGCACGATTGGGAACGGAGTTAGAATTTCCAGGTCTTTTCATTAGCAAAAAAAATGGCATGAAAACAATGATTAAAAGGGAGAGCACAGAAAAAAAAAAAAAAAAAGACATAAGATGCATGGAAAGGAATTTGGAATTTGGAAAGTAGTGAAGCACTGAGAAACTCTGTGGCACTGAGGAGCATAGTTTAGTGATATGGTGATGGGTTGACAGTTAGAATGGACAATCTTAGATGTTTCTTCCAGCCTTGGTGATTCTGTATTTCATTTCAACCGTTGTCCCCCATGGTTGTTAGGGTACAATTATTTTAGCAATTGTGCTGGTACAGCATGGCATAACTACAGAGGGCTTCCAAAAGCAACTGTTGCCATTACAGAGGGGTCATCTTGTGTACTTCACATGCTCCTTTTTATTGCTGTTAAAGTAATTACTCTTGAAAGATTGTCCATCACTCCTATTTAATAACTTATCCATCATACCAATCATCATCAGAACTGGCATCAAACATCAAGCAGATTATTGCCATCAGGATATTAAAAACGAAAACACTTACTCTGATGCTTCACTGAGGTACTGGTTTTTGCCTTGTTGCACAGTGATCAAAAATAAAATCTGTTAACATTCTTTAAATCTTTTGGCAATCTCCCATTTGCATTCAATTGGTTTTCAAATGTATGAGGCAGAAGAAAATATTTTGGTTTTCCATTTAAAATTTTCAATGGAGAGCCGTGGTGCCTGTCTGCAGGTTTTGAATGTTGAGTGTCAGCACATCTAGCAGAAACAGAGCTAGAAATGGCTGGAGACCATCACACCCTCCCAGGCAGGCACCCTATGGTGTTGCAGAGATCAGGGTTCCTATAAACAAAGACAGTAGTGTCACTTATTGGTCTTGGTCTGATACATTTAAGGGATATGAATTATTCATTTTACTATAAGGTATAAGATCACATTTTTTCATTATCTCCACATCTCCCTTCTGCCTGAACAATTCGATTTCTCTGTGCCTTCCTCTGCTATCTCCTTACTTGCACCTATGCTGGCTTGGATCAGGAATGGTGAGCAGGAGCAGGGAAGTCATCCTGCCCTGTACTCGG
>JAPSGF010000132.1:467581-499251 GCA_035772895.1 Perdix hodgsoniae
AACAACGATCAAATATTTGAGATTCCGCATAGTAAAATGTAATAATGGGAGTCAGGACACCCTAGCAAAACATTTTAAATTCTTTTTAGCAGTGGGGTCTCGAGTAAACTCAAATATCCACGATATCCAAAAACTCGATTTGCGAATACAAAGGCTGTGTCCGTCAGCAAATGAAGCACTGCCACACCGAAGTGCTGGAGATCGACCTCCTGCACTGCTCCTCCACAGTGCCAGTTCATCGCCAGGTTTTCTGGAGCCACAGTCATCACAGAGTGATGTTTTATCTTAGAAAACTGTGCTAAGCATTACTGCTTTATAGAAGTTTTCCAGCCATCCTCCACTCTGCAGGCTAAATGGATGAACTGGAACAAATTGTTACATCTATTCTGGTTTTTAGCTTTTAGTCTGAATCCCCTGGTGCTCATACCCCACTACATCCTTCTCCTTGCCCGGTTTTCCTGAGACTTCTGTCCTCCTAGACTATGTCAGGTCGAACTCTGCAGCCTCAGTTAATCTGTTGGCTGTGATAGACAAATCCTGGGCACCGCTGAGCCTTACAGGATGGCAGTGATGTGGGTCAGGACAGCCTCCCCTTTTGCTGTGGAAGTGCAAGTTTTATGAACATTGCATCCAGAAACTAAAGGCTGTTAGTAACTAAATGTTGTTCCCTAGCCAGAGCTCTGAAGAATGACTCCAGTTAATAAAAAACATCCTCCTCTGTGCACTGATGAGGCTGTAGTTTTCATTCTCCACATATAATAGATCTTCAAATATTTCCCCAACACTGTGATTAAATAATGGGTAGATATTCAACACATCCCTTGGGTTGGATGCCCTGATCACAGAGGAGAATGCTAGTTAGTTTAGCAACACAAATTCTTAAAAGTTTGCCCTTTCAGCTACTACTGTCTTTGCCACATTTTGTTTGAGGTTGCTGAATCTTACCACTGTCTCAAATCGGACTTCTTGTTAATAAACTCATGACTTGAATCATAGAACCATGAATCTTGCCTCTATCACAGTCCTCAGATCTCCTTTGCACTCCACCACTTCTATGAAATACTGTTTCCCTCTTTCCAAATTGCAGTTTTCATTCTGACGAAAGCAGTTTTTACCTCTACACCCAAATTCTCCCCAGGGAAGTGTTGGCAGGCACATCTATTTCTACGAGCAGTCACCCTCATACGTTTGCACCCGATAATGAACACTCATCATAGAGGAACAGAAGTCAGGTAGAATTCAAGAGTCGCAAACTGAGCAGTTGCCGATTAGGACTGCTTTATTGAGAGTTGAAGTTCCCTAAGAGATGAGGTAGGGAACAGCATTAGATCTTAACGTTGCAACACCGGAGAGATCTTCAGATCGCTGAGAGAGAAGTTAAGGGCCATTACTACCAGGGCCACTGTCACTGCTTCAATGAATTGTGTAGCTAAAAGAACGTGGTTACTGCCCTGGGGTGCGTGCTGCAAATCTTCATTTGTCAAAGCTGATGACTATTTTGCATTTGAAAAAGCAGCAAGTGCATTTAAGAAGGTCATTAGCATCTTACAACAGAAATTAAGAAGTCTCAGTGAACACATTATGATGCTAAAAGCCAGTTGTCTCTATACTGGTGTTAGAACTGATCGCTAGCCAAATGCATTTACCCCAAACAACTCCTGGATACGCTTCAGAAGTTAACGTACGCCAGGAATGATTCCTCATAAGCACTTTGGATTCTGTCACCCTGTTTTGAAAGCTAAGACTATTTAACAGCATAGATGCAGGCCATTCGGTGCCAGTTGGCTTCAGGTACCCAAGACAACACTTCAGCCATTTAATTAGCTGGTGAAGAAAGAGCCAAGCCTACCAAAGTGAGATCTTTTAATTCTGTCTCTGTTTATAAAAATTCTACATACAAATCTTCAGATTTCTCACTAGGTGTGTAAATCAACTGACAGGAGCAAAGAAGGAAGGTCATCAATGGCTCCATGTCCAGGTGGAGGCCGGTAACAAGCGGCGCCCCCAGGGCTCTGTTTTGGGACCGGTGCCCTTTAACATCTTAACATCTTAATCAGTGACATTGATGATGGAATCGAGTGCACCCTCAGCAAGTTTGCGGGTGACACCAAGCTGAGTGGTGCAGTTGACACGGTGGAAGGAAGGGATGCCATTCAGAGGGACCTCGAGAGGCTGGAAAGGTGGGCCTGGGTGAACTTGATGAGGTTCAACACGGCAAAGTGCAGAGTTTTGCACTTGGACTGGAGGAATCCCAGGCATCCATACAGACTGGAGGGAGCAGTCCTTGAGAGCAGCCCTGCAGAGAAGGACCTGGGGGTCTTGGTAGATGAAAAGCTGAACATGAGCCAGCAGTGTGCTCTTGTGACTCAGAAGGCAAATGGGATCCTGGGCTTCATCAAAAGAGGGGTGGCCAGCGGGGACAGGGAGGTGATTGTTCCCCTCTACTCTGCTCTTGTGAGGCCCCATCTGGAGTGCTGTGTCCAGGGCTGGGAGCCCCCAGTACAATAAAGACAGGGAGCTGTTGGAGAAGGTCCAGAGGAGAGCCACAGAGACGATCAGGGGATGGAGCAGCTCCCCTATGAGGACAGGCTGAAAGAGCTGGGCTGGTTCAGCCTGGAGAAAAGAAGGCTGTGGGGTGACCTCATTGCAGCCTTTCAGTACCTAAAGGGAGCCTACAGACAGGAGGGGAATCAACTCTTGGAAAGGGGAGAGAACTGCAGGACGAAGGGAAATGGTTTGAAATTGGAGGAGGGAAGATTTAGTTGTGGTGTCAGGGAGAAGTTCTTTCCTATGAGAGTTCCTATGAGAGCGGTGAGGTGCTGGAACAGCTGCCCAGAGAGGCTGTGGTGCCCCGTCCATCCCTGGAGGAGTTCAAGGCCAGGTTGGATGGGGCCCTGGGCAGCCTGGTCTAGCATTAAATGGGGAGGTTGGTGGCCCTGCACGTGGCAGGGGGGTTGGAGATCCTTGAGATCCTTTCCTACCTTGGCCGTTCTGTGATGGAAGTCTGAGACATGGAGATGTGAAACACATAGCCCACAGTCATGGCTTAGAGAAAGCAGGCTTGGCTCTAACCCTCTCACAGTCCAGGGTAATTAACTACACGATTGGACCTTCCACCTTCAATAAATGAACCTTTCTTTAATTACCTGGCTGTGGGATTCTTGCTTATGTCACAGTAGCTGGGATTTTTCTTTGCTCATTTAGGAATTTCGAGTATAAAAATACGCTTTTTCACACCTATTTCCCAGAGCATTTTCACACGCATTCAGTGAAGCAAGACAGATGAGAAGCAAGGATCGTTTCCCAATTTTCCACTCTTTACCTCTTTGAATACACTAGAGGAGATACCAGGTTTGTGCACGAGTCCATTCCTAACACTCATCCCTAGCACACGGAAAGGGCACTTCATGGAGTCTGTTGTAGAGTAATTCAGTGTTTCACACATAAAGGCAACCAAGAGGTGAGAATTAAAGTACAAATCAAGCTGTTGATATCAGAAATATGCAGTCTGAGGTTTTTCTTCCCATCACCCAACGCCTTTCTCATCGATCAAGATATATTCAATGCCTCTTTCATAGAATCAGAATAGCTTGGGTTGGAAGGAACCTTTAAAGTCCTCTAGTTCCAACCCCCTGCCATGTTTATAAAATAATTTTAAAAGCCTATTACTTTGCCAGTTCTTTTCTTTTGTTATTCTAGGCTGTGCTACTTACCCTAACAATTATTGGTAAGTAATTAATCCATTAACTGCAACCCATTTGCCCTCTGGTTACCACAAAGGATTATTTGCTCATGAAGGATGCGTGCTTCTGCTCATCTGCAGACATATAAATGCATGACATTCTGCTCCGTTCCCAGAGGAAAAAGCAGTGCAGCATCTTCCATCAGAATTGCCATTTTCCACCTCCTGCAGCTGCTGATTTGGCTGGTAGAGCTGTGGCTGTTGAGATTTAAAGGCTCGAGGAAACCCAGCCATTCAGCTGCAGTGGCTAATAAGCCAAACAGGCACATGCACCAACACAGATGGTGAAATCCTATGGCCCATCTCTGATGGAACTCAGCAGGAAAGAAGTCAAAAGAGACTGGGAAAGCTTGATTATTTCTGAATGCACATTCTTACGGCAGTCTGCTTGTGGGTGTCCAAGAAATAAGCATTGATCAAACTCTGATCCTACGGAGGAAAAGTTCAGTGTTGGCCAGAACTGTTGAGATGGGGCTGAGCAGGTTAAAAAAAGGCTCTGAATGCTTTCTATTTCTATGTAGCATGACAGAAAAAATACTGTCCAGAGAAGTGTCTGAACAGGGAGCCCTGTTCAGCTCTGAGGCAGCCACCTCATGAAATCATATCAGAGGGAAGAAGGATTGAGCAGGACAGCTCTTGTAATGTTTGAATGTCCATATTCATCATTTTCAAAAAACTTACGGTGATACCTCAAAGATGATTTTTCATTTTGTAGTTGTGAAATGCATCATAGTCTAATAAAAATAGAAAGTGACCTATTTTGATTGAACTGAAACGACTTTTTTTTTTTGTAGCTCAGAACTTTAATCAAACATTAAAAAGAGAGGATAAATTCCAAAAATCATCTGAAACCCCCATGATTTTTCTTTGTTCCATTCACCCCATGAATGCAGTTCCTATAAATAAAAGTGACGACATTACTATCTATAATCCAAGAGAACTGGCAGCTAATCCCTAAGGAAATAATTAGGAGCAGTTGGATAAAATACAGCAAAGGAGATGCCCGTGATTGCCAGGAGATCTTTGTCTGGGTGGAACTGATCCATGACAGCTAACAGGAGACAGCAGTTTGACTCAAGGACTGCATCTCATCCCGCTGTGGCCTGCGAGTTCAAAGCCAGTGTTGCAATAATGAAGAAGCCCCACGTAAAACACCGAAATCGGTACCTCCAGCCTGAGGCAGGAACTGGAGTGCACAAGGCACGGCAGGCTGCAGCCGTCATGAGGCACAGAAGGGACAGAACATCAGTTTTCTACCTTCACACCCTTTATCTCACATACACATGTGAATCCTGCCTTGAAATGCTTTTTCAGAGCAGTTTTAAGCTTTATTTTAGGAGGGGAGAGAGAAATGAAATACCTGTTTGTCTTTGGCCAGCTGACAGGCAGTTCGGCACCTTGAGGCTGCTCACCACCACCACCCCTCACCACTGCTACAACGCAAACCAGTGTGCACAGTGTGCAACAGACCAGCGTGGCACAAGTCTGCTTTCCTCTTGTCACGACCAGCCTACAGCCACCACCCCAAGACTTTGAGTGCCAACCTGATATCACCAAAGTCAAACACAAGTTTCACTCTTTCATTGCAGCAAAGCTGAGGCTTTATTCTCGGATGACAACAGAAGATACATTTCCTTTCTTGCCCTTGGCAAGCTGTAGCATTATCATCTTTCAAAGAGTCACACAGGATCCGTTTGACTTTCTGCTCTGAAACAGATCATTTTGCTTCTGGACTTTCCTTCCTGGCATTTGTGAGCAGCTGCTGCAGGGAGCTCCCTAATGCTCTTCCCACTGCAGAGCTTGCTAGAACAGAACCCTTCGGCCTTGGCAGAGGCACAGGAGACTGACAGTCTGCTCCCATGCCCTCACCGTGGGTTTTGAAACCCCTGCCATGTGGACAGAGAAAGAACTTCCTTGGATGTGAATGCATCTCCCACTGAGAATAAGTCCTACAGAGAGCATGGATACTGAATGCTAAATAAAAACATGCATCAGCACTTTCTCCACCTGAAAAGCTGAAGGCTTTACTCTCCAGCAAAGCATTCCCCTCAATTGTTGAGCAGTCATCAGGCTGTTACCTTAAGTCTGCCTTAGGGAAAGCACAGCATATCCTTCTTCATCTCTCTTCAGTGCCTCCTGCCTTGCACACGGGCACTGTTCCTACAAAGCCATGTATGTTCTCCAGAGAATGGAATTTGGGCTCTAACAGTTGAGTAGATCAGTACAATGCAGAGGACCTTACAACAGAGGGCTGATGACAGAAATACTAACACAATAGGAAAAGGAAAGAGGAATATAAAGGGAAGAAAGAAGATCACTCACTCGTATCAGAAGATTCCAGGTTTGGAGGGGAAAGCTTGGCCAAGGAGGCATCTCCAGAAAGAAATCCTTCCCCAGTGGGGGTCAGCCCTTAAACGGGATCTAAGAGAGTTGCAGCGCTTCTGCTCACACAGCTGAACTGCCTTCACCTGTGCTCACAGGGTTTGGTGGGGTCCTTTCCCAGCTGTTCGAACAGCTCAACAGTTCCCATACATGGGCTGAGGTATGTCATGATAGGAAAAGCAGAATGGAGCAATCTGCTAATAGGATGTGCTTCTTCCCCAGCTATTCCATAGCAACCAAAGGTAAATTTTCTTCTGCTACTACGTGTGTAGACAAGTTAGGTATAAATAATAATAATTAAATAGATGCTTCTTTAATGTAGTCTTTCCTACTGAAAATATTTCAGCTCCATAAGACCATGTTTTGAGGTCAGCCCACTCTGGTTGTGATAACATCTCATGGATGTTCCAGGTCAGATAGCGGTGGCTTATATTTGTCCAGCAATTCATGCCAAAGACATTTTGAAATCCCTCAGATGTATCATAAGAATAAAGCTTAACAAGGAACTAGCTAGGAATTTTCTCATTGCTTTAAATTTTTTTTATCAAGAAAACGCAGATCTATTTGTAAATGTTTGCTTCTGAAAGCCTCCCCAAACAACCATATAGGTTTTAATATCAGCAGCAGGCTGTTGTGCCCAGCAGTGTTGCTTTTCCAGCTGACATCAGGTGGTTGAATTCTCCATGAGAACCTGGCTGTGAGGCCGCTTTTATCTCTCTGCAGAAGGCCTCATCGTCTTCCTCCTCCTGATCAGGCAGCCCGTAGTGCACACGGTAACATCGCCCAGATCAGCCTGCCCCTTCATTCTCTTAACTAAGCTCAGGAACATTTTCACGTGGTGAACCATGTCTCAGCTTTTTATCATAAAAAAGAAAAGAAATATGGCATCAAATTAAAGGCCCAAAGGTGATGCCTCCAGCATGTTTTGTATCCAAGTCCAGTTCACGTGGCTACACCACAGCCCTTTCCTTTCCCCTTCTCCTGCCTTCTTTCATCTTGAGCACTTCCAAAATGAGTCTTTCCACTTACATTGAGTTCTACCCAAATTTCATTAATAGAGAATGTCTCCTGGGTGACTAATTCCTCTGTTAGAACAAATTAGATGTACTGATGACTGCAATTATGTAGTATGTGACAGAAGGGAAGGAGAGAAGGAAAGAAGGAAGGGATTATTAAAAATATTTAATTTTATTTAACATACATCTTAGAAGCTGTGATCCTTGAAGTCCCTTCCAACCCAGGCCATTTTGTGAAGGTGGATTTGAAATTAATAATAAATTAATAATAAAAATTGTGGTCAATAAATATGCTGCCAAGTACTGACCAAACAATACTTAAAAGTCTGCCCTTCATTTCCCCAATACCTGACTACTCAATTTGTTTTCTTATTAAAATCCAAGGGATTTGTGAAAATGCCTTTGGAAGTAATCACCAGGATACAAGCTGTCTTTGTATGAAAGTGTAAGAAACAAATTTTATGCTCCATTTCCCCGTTAATATCTTTCATTTTAAAAGGTTTGTGTGGTGTTTTAAAATCAGTTCCAAAAGAAATAAAGTAATACCTTATCCTTCAGATTAATTGTTTATTTGAAGAGAACTGTTTAGCCAATGAAGCAGCTCTGAATCACAGAATCACAGATCACAGAATCACAGAATCACCCGGGCTGGGAGGGACCTCAAGGATCACACAGTTCCAGCCCCCCTGCCTGGCAGGGCCACCAAACAGACACATTGAGATCAGGTTGCCCAGGACCCCGTCCAACCTGGCCTTGAACACCTCCAAGGACGGGGCATCCACAGCCTCCCTGGGCAGCCCGTTCCAGGGCCTAACCACTCTCCTAGTAAAGAACTTCCCCCTAACATCCAACCTAAGTCTTCCCTCCTTCAACTTGGATCCATTTCCCCTTGTCCTGCTATTGTCAGCCCTTTTGAAGAGTTTACACCCCTCCTGGGTGTAGGTTCCCTTCAGGTATTGAAAGGCTGCACTGAGGTCACCCCGCAGCCTTCTCTTCTCCAGGCTGAACAAGCCCAACTCCCTCAGCCTGTCCTCTGGGGCGTGCATGAAGTCTGAGCTGGGGAATACTAACGTTACTGGAGTGAAGTTATCAGGAGAGTAAGCAGAACTAGACAACCAAGAGAGGAGGAGCAATAGTATGACAGCTAATTGTAGTCATTGAGTAGTGAAGGATCAGACCGGGTTGTACAAAGGATAAGCCTAAATAGTGATAAATTAACTTGAACATAAAATAGAATTCCCTGAATTTATTTAAAGCACAAGTTTCCTGACATGACTCTCCTTTTGGTATTTTCATTTTCACTGAACTGATGGTATTTTATGCTGCTGTACGATAGCAAGAATATAAAAATTACTGAAGTCTTGCACATCCAGTTGCTGGGATGGGCCCATCCTTCCCTTTCCTCCTGCAATTATTCCCAGAAAGGTCCTGCAGAAGTGCTCACATCACACAGCGTGTTTGGGTCAGCCATTAGTAGCAACAACTGAAACCTTGAGCTTGAGCTTAGCACACACAAACCATTATTGCTTACATCAGAAATCATGGTTGGTAGGCAGCACTGTAGAGTGAGAGAGAAACTTACCTTCAATACAGATTCAGCACAGCTTTGAAAAATGAGATACAAGGAAATTTTTTTCCAAGCACAGCAAGACCAGGAAATATATATAAATTATGGAAATATGTTCATTGGTGCAATTAAATGTACAGCAAAGCTGTCTTATCTGCTGGCAGGCGCTTGTCCCCGCAGAGGCAGTCTCTTCAGCAGAGGGAGATTTTACAAAATTGAACGTTTTCCCTCCCTTTGCAGCAGAGCACATCTCCGTTTTCCTCCTCACAGAGAAATTTTCAATTGATAAATCCTCTGCTATTGCCACAGCATACAATACCAGCAATACCCTCTTCCATGTGGGACACTGAATTTTCCAGCATCTGCAGGTGGACTGTGAGCTCTGCCTCTTAAACTCGGTGTACAAGAAAGACATCAGCGTGCCTTTAGTCTTTTTTTGTCATTGATTTGTTTGCTAGCAATCTTCTGAAGGTTTGCAATTCCTGTTACATAGCATGGATCCTTTGAATTAACTGTTCATAACCAGCTCGCCTGTGATGATGAAACAAACAGATTTTAATGTCCTGGTGCTCTTTCCCTTCCTATGGTTCCATGCAGTGAGTCATTACTTCACTTTATTGTATGCCAGATTGTCAAACAGTGTTTCCCATTTTTACCTCTGTGTCAGAGATGTTAGAGCACAACATTTCCCTTGCTAATTAGGATACAGACAGCAATGCTTGACATGTGAGCTTTGCTTCCATGTGCAGCTGCCAGATGGATTGGAGCAGAGAATGCCTAAGCGTGTGGTTGCAAGAGCAAGCAAAGCAAATATACAGCCTCTTTAAAAATGGGAGCATTCTCTACAGGGAGTATTACCATTTCTATATGAGTGCATCAGAGTCTATTTGGGCAAGATTGGCAAACTGCAGCAGAGATCCTAGAGAGGTTGTGCATGATGGCTGGAAAGATAGGAGGAGCTGAAATCACAGTGTACAGTTCCTTTGTCAAGCCTTTACTTCATACTGCTGTCACTGCTCTGTGAGTAAAGATCATGGGAATTGTGTGTGAGTAAAGATGATGTCATTTCTTGGGAAAACACCAGGTTCATTAAGGCAACACTTTGGAGAAGTGGTAAAACCTAAAGGATGTTGTGACTAACAGCCCTGAGATGAAGAAAAAGCTTCTCATGAAATGCAAAACAACAAAGGTTTAGTTTTCTCAGGCAGTGGAGCAAACAGCCCAATTTAGCTTCAAGACTGAACGTTGCATAAAAAATAGTACTCTCTCAAAGTTTGAATCTTTCCTCCAGAAAGGTGTTGCTGCTGCCATCTGCCAGTCCCAAAATACGATAACCTCCCTTCTGGCTTGTCTGCAATAGCCTCTGAGCCATGGTTCAGGACTCATCCCTTCTTCACACATCTACATCAGGTGTGGGCAGGGGCATAGTTCATTTCTCCTGAGATAGATCTGACATAAGTCCTTAATAAGGTTCATGCACTGACTTTCAGATGAAACGGAAGGCAGACTTCCTAACTTTGAGCTAACATTCCCGCCTCATTGAACCAATTTCTTGCTCCGCATTCCAAGTACCAGACAAACATGCTAGCAGCTCAAAAACCGATGGAGACTCAGTTCTTTTTATTCCTACTATATATATTTTCTTTGTCCTTTATCACCCAGTGACAAAGTGAATGATGATAGATGATTTTTCAATTAGAATCATGATCACTGCTAGATGTTAAAGGATAAAGGAAATATATCATTCTGAAAAGACATAAGGAGGTGATGGTGTTATCATCCTTCAAAGCTCCTTCCAAAATGTCTGCAAACAGAAGTCTTCCTTGATGATGGTAATTTCATGGTCTTTATGTCTCCTTGAAGAGGAAGTGCACTTGATGGTTTCTATATTTTGTTATCAGGAATCTGGTGATTTTTCAAGGGAAAGAGGTTAACAACCATGCACAACGTGAAAAAGAAAGAGAAGAACAAGAAATAAATGGTGCAAGTGAAAATAAAGGGAAAATTCCCTCATCAAACCAGGTGTTTATTGCAAAATAGGCTCAAATCAAATTTAATTCCAGTCAAAGTAGATTATGAAGTTCTTGCCACGAGGTGCATTCCAACAAACCAAGCAGGTCTATTAAATCTTTGATTAAGACTCTCATGAAAAAACACAGAGGAAAGCAGCAGATGCTGGAGGAGGTAGAGTTCTACAGTGTAGGGGTGCACAGCAGGGCATCGTCTTTGGTCCTCTAATTTCAAGCCATCAAAGCACTGATATTTTGTCCTACCAATTAACAACCATAAGGGAAAAGGTTTTGAATGAAGAAAAATACTCATCACATTCATACGGACTTACTGAGCATTAACATTGTCAGGACAGTCTTAGGTTTGTAGTTGGTGTCCAGCATTTCATCTGAGTTTTGTTAGAGAAGCTTTGACAGTAGGGCTGACTGCAGGTTGCATTTGGATTCTGGAAATAACTCAAAAAATTAATAGTAACAATTTCTAACAGATGAGCACCCCCACATCAAGAAGAATGCGTTTCCAGAATTATTGGAGTATCTTGCTTTCTTTCACTTGGGGTTCACTAATACTTACTGATAGCTCACCAAATAAAGCCCTGATTTTACAGCCACCAGGAAGTAAATGAAATTTGTGCAGTTTTGGTCATTAGCTTTTCCTGGCAAATTCATTTGATAAAATTATCACCTGTTAAAGGTGAGAGACCCAGTTTAATATTACAGTGTGTTCACTCATCACCATGTATATATCCTCAAGTTCAAATATAAACCAAAGCCCTCTTTTGTGCTGGTAGAAAACAAGGCGGGCTGCTGTAACTGGAGAACTGCTCTGCTGGCAACTGATCATAATGGATTCTCCTATATGCAAAGTCAAAGCCATGGTTAGAGATGTACATTATACTCAGCAAACAGAAGTTTCCTTCAGAACGTAGTACGTACTGGCTTGTGCCATCCAGCTTGTTATCTGTCTTACAACCACCATCAGCATTTCAGCAGAGTTGTTCTTTTAACACTCCTGGGGATCTGGCTATATTTTTTTTGAGACTGCAAGAAACTGACTGCAGTTCTGTTACTTAAACTGATTTATTTGTCACGTTTCCTAAGACAGAAGCAATGCACTCTGGAAGATTTCTATCATCTGTTTATCATAAGCAACGATTTTAAGCAGTATTATGGATAGTGAGTTCAATGCACTGCTCCTCCATCTCTTATAGAAGAGAAAATTATTGGAAAAAGGCTTTCCTTCTCCATATCTCCTTCCTCTTCCAGCACACTGCATGTATTCCATCAATGAATCACTCCTCCATCTTATCAAACATCTGTGCTCAAAAGAGGCTTTTTTGCCTCGCCTCTGCTCTACAATTTCTTTCTTCCTCTCTTCCACTGTTTCTTTCATTATACTATTTTTATTGTCTCTGGAGCACTAGGGAATGGATAGGGAGTATAAAACAGATAGGAGAGTGCAAAAAATTCTGGTGCTCTCATGTGAGTACAGACCTGCAGCAAATACCTGCAGTTTTCTATGTTAGAATCACATTTTAGATAGACAAGAAAAGATTTGTGACCAACACAATTAGAGGAGATGGATCTAGCTACATGGTAATGACTCAAGTCAAGGGTGAAAAATATACACATGCGCAGTGCTTAAGCTAAAACATGAATTACATACATATAGAGACAGCATACAATAACATTTGAGAATGACTGCATCTTTTGAACTTGAACTTCATATCTTGATATCTTCAATTTCTTTTTTTCAAAGAAAGAAGCTCTTCAAGCATATGTAGGCAAGGTTCCCCCCTTTCTGGATGTAGAGTACATAATGAAGGACAGAGAGACCTTTAGACAACTAATGTTGAAAATAGACATGGAACAAAGACTAGGTGCAACATAAGCACCACTAACCAATTTCTTAAAATAATATTATAGAAAGTGAGCAGTATAAATGAGTATGTTTTCACTGACACCAGAAAAGTGACTTTAATCAGAGTCAGAGGTCTCCTCTTTAGGAGGAGAGAGGAACCAAAGAGTTGTCATTCTAGTTTTGGAAAGACAGTGCTGTCCATACCTCTCATGTGAAAAGGGATCCAAGTAAATAAAGATTCCTAGAAAAGGGAGCAGATTCACATCTTCATCCGTACCCCACAGGGGTTGCAGATCTGTCATCTTCAGCAATTGAAGCAGTAAATAAATTAGAAATTCATTTGCACAGTGACAATTACTCAACTCTGGTGGGGCCATGCCTTGAGAGCTGTGTTCAGTTTTGAACCCTCCACTACAGGAAGGACATCAATGCCCCGGAGCACGACCAGAGAACATTACCGTCTTCTGAGCAACGAGTGATAGAATTGGAGGAAATGGCTGGCCTCAAGTTGTGCCAGTGGAGATTCAAATTGGATATTACAAAAAATTTCTTCTCCAAAAGAGTGATGAGACATGGGGAGATGATCGAATCACCAAGAAACATTTAGATGTTGTACTAAGAGGCATGGTTCAGTGGGGAAATACTGCTGGCATGTGCACAGTTCGATTAGATGACCTTGGAGGTATTTTTAAATCTGATTCTGATTCTATTATTATATACGAGGACAACATGATCCCAGGAGGAATTTAGCTTACGGTTGTTGGGTCTTTTTGGAAGAAAAGTGGAATTCTAAATGGCAATTTGCCACTGTCCAAAATAAAACATGAATGTATTAGTGATGTCCTATGTTTGGCCATCTGGCTAAAATTAGTGGGATCATGTTTTCTAGTCACACCCTATATGGAACCCTATTCCTTGTTTTTGAAAAGAATGAGCTTCTGTGTGGCCAGAGGTACCCTACTCAAAGAAAGTCTTCTCTCTCTTTGTACCTATTGTAACCCTCTTTCTCTGAACTATTTCAACTCCTATGATATCTTTTCATGATGCAATAGAAAAAGTCAGTAATCAAAGTTGAGACACAGCATTGATTTATGTATGGCAATAAGAATGGCCACAGATATTCTCTATACTTACTATTTATTCCTTTATGTCATTGCACATTATTGGCCCTCAGGAGAAGAGCTTTGCAATTTCCCAATGCCAGTTCACAGTCATAGAATCATAGAATCACTTGAGTTGGAAGAGATCTTTAAAGGCCAGCTGGTCCAACTCCCCTGCAACGTACAGGGACACCACAGCTCTCTGGGCAAATTGACCCAGTGCCTCATCACCCTTATTGTAAATAAACTTCTTCTGTTTATTTACATCCATCTCCCCTCCTTTAGTTTGAAACCACTTTCCCTTGTCCTGCCTCAGCAGACCATGCTAAAGAATGTGTCCTTCTTTCTTACAGTCCTCCTTTAGATACCTAAAAGCTGCTTCCAGGTCTCCTCCGAGCCTTTTCTCCAGGCTGAACAGCCCCGGCTCTCTCTGTCCTCATAGGAGCGTGCTCCACCTCTTGGATCATTTTTGTGTCCCTCTGGAAGCACACCAACAGGTCCACACCTTTCCTGTATTACAGGCTCCACATCTGGACGCAGAACTCTGGGTGAGGTCACACCAGCACGGAGCAGAGGGGCAGCATCTCCTCCCTTGCTTTGGTGACTGCACTTCTTTTGATGAAGCCCAGGATACAGCTGGCTTACTAGGCTGCAATGGCAGACTGCTGGCCCCTATCCTACCTGCCAGTACCCTCAAGTCCTCTATAGCAGATCGGTGCTCTCTCCTTGTATCCTCCAGCTTGCATTGAGAGCGGGGGTTGCCCTGACCCAGGTGCAAGACCTTGTACATGGATTCATTGAACCTCATGAGATTCAGCTGTGTTACTAGTGAAGATGTCCCCCTTCTTATGAATATTATCATTGATACTTTTTCAGAGCACTGTTATCTGATTTTAATCCAGCCAAACCAGCCAAGCCTAGATCTGTGTTCTTCCTTAGTCAAGAGTCTTCCTTACTGCAGGTAAGGTGTCCCTCACGGATTCATGGTGTAAGACCCTATAGATATTAAATAACACATCAGACACAAACAGCATGTCTTACAGGTTGTTTTACACGTCAGTAGAGTACATTACAGGTAGTTTTAGCTAACTGTGCCACTGAGCACATACATCCCCTGGGGCCTGGGATTGCCTGCTCTGGCACGAGGAGTGGCTGGTTCTCCTGTGCGGTGACACAAGCCAAGACTGCAGATGTGTTGTGCCAATGACTGCCTTTTAAAATAGATTGGGCAGTGGTGTTGTGAGATTAGGTGAAAAGACCGGCTGTGCTTAAGTGATGCTGGTGGTGTTCAGTAATCTTGGAAATGATTTCCTCACAAGCGTTAGCTCCCACACTCCTGCAGAATCACTCATGTTGTTGAGGTGAAGAAAACGTTCCCGACAAGCACATCACAGGAGACATCCAGGCGTTTCTCCTCTGGGAGGAGCAAGGTCAGAATGATTGATTGTTTTCTGCCTATCTCCTTAACCACCCGAGGCAGGGTACAGCCATATCATGAGAGGTAAGAAAGGCTATTTATGTGTTTACCACTTCTCCTGCTGTCCTAAAGTGTCCCCTGCTCCTGGCGAGTCACCTGTTTCCTCTCAACCTCTGTCTTAAGACTGGCTGTGACTCCAAAACCTTCACAAGCAGTGCTGTCCTTTGGTGCCACACGCAAAGTTATTGCTGAACTGGAAGGATTTTAGGAAAAAAAAAAAAGAAAATTGCAGCTTGGGTACCTCTGGTGTGGTCACCTCTCCTATCAGTCACAGATCAAGTATGGCTCCTCAGAGGCTCAGGTAGAGAGAAAAGAGGCTGTCCTCCTTTGAGTCTTCGCTGCTTTGCAAAAGCTTTCACATCTCTGTCCTTTTTTGCTCTCCTTTTCTTCTCTCATTCCTCACGAGCATCTAAAAGGCAGCATAGACACAAACAGGCCATCACCCAAGCTTCGTTTTTCAGTGCATTCCTAGTTATAAGAGCAGAAATCTGAAAGTTTAAAAAAACCTCCTACTTAAATAATGCCACTGAAAACCTGTCTGAAAGGAAGGCACTTAAAACATGGGATAAGTGGTTCATTCAGACTGTGACAGGACTATTTTGAACCTCCCTTTCTTTGTTTTTTTTTTGAGCTCAAGTCCAAAGATGACAATGCACTAGCTTCTCTGAGATGAAGTGAAATATGTGGGTGACTTTGATATTCTTTTCTATGGTTAGCCTATAAGGAAAAAGAAAGAAAAATAAGGATAAACTATTCATCAACAAAAACTGAAATAACCAAAAAGAACCAAAAAAAAAAATTCTGATCAGACTTCCATTTAGCATTGAGTGAACAGTAAAATCAGAAATAACCTGCAAAGAGGGCTTACAACTAGGTGTGTTTTGTCAGTAGCAAGTAGTCAAAACATGCAAGACATCTGGGAGCTTATAGAGAGACAGGGAACCTTGCCTTGCTGCAGGTTGCTGCAGCTTTCCCATGGTTGCTCCGATGCAAGTCTGAAAAAAAAAAAAGAAAGGGAAAATACTGCACTGCTGCAAGTACCTGCAATGCAGCAGACAACCTCTCTGAGTCAGGAACACGCTTAACAGAAAAGTGTCATCCTTCTTCAGCAAGAATAGAAGTCATTATCCCTGTGCTTAATGATGTTTCTAGATCCTGTAGTACAAGAAGTCCCAGGAAATACACTGGCCTAAGAACTATGATGCTTATTATCACCCCACTGAGAAAGAAGAGTCACCCTCCTAGCAAAGCATAGCATTCCCTATGGGAGGTCATTATTGTCTAAGAGAAAAGATAGGCATCACTGCCTTTGAGTCACAAGTTGTGTTACCCACTTCAACAGTCTTCATACTCCTACTGTATTTGACATTTGTTTTAAAACTCGAGCTCCCAGAATGGTGACAGTATGGAAATACCAAACAGCCTGTTTTTTACGTTTCCCTTGTGCCTGGCAGAACATTTTTTTTGCAAACGTTTTGTATTCCTTTCAGAGTCCTTAAGACATCTTTTTCTTCTATGAAAATCTCCTAATTTAGGACTTTTACATGATTTTGGGATGGTTTCTTTTTGTGACATTGGTTGTAGTAGTAGTGATAGTAAATAGAAGGGCAACGAGGCTGGGGAAGGGCTTGGAGAATGTGGCCTGTGAGGAGAGACTGAAGGAACTGGGGCTGTTCAGTGTGGGAAGAGGAGGCTGAGGGCAGAGCTCACTGCTCTCTGCCAGTGCCTGAAAGGGGATGGCAGCAGAGCGGGGCTGGTCTCTTCTCACTGGTGACAGGTGGCAGGACGAGGGGAAATGGCCTCCAGTTGTGCCAGGGGAGGTTTAGGCTGGATCTCAGGAAACAGCTCTGTACAGAAAGGGCTGTTCAGCACTGCGATGGGCTGCCCAGGGAGGGGGGTGAGTCCCCATCCCTGGGTGTGCTGACAAACATCTGGATGTGGTGCTCAGGGCCGTGATGTAGCGGAGGGCTGTGAGAGTTGGGGTAGGATGGGGGGGCTGTGCTTGGGCTCCGTGAGCTTGAAGCTCTTTTCCTACCTGAGCAGTTCTATGGTTCTACGATTCTATTGTGGAAGAAAGATCTTCGAGTGAGATGAGCAGCTGTCTGAACGCGATTTGCTGCTGTCACGAAGTCACCCTACAGCACCATCATCCTACCCAGGCTGGGCCAAGCATTGTCCACTGTGATGCCACAGGGAGGCAGCACCCGGCCAGTGTGGAAGAGCTGGGAGCAGTGAGTGGGGACCCCACTGTTTGTGACCTTATAGGGTGTTTCACCTCTAGGTGTGTGGCAGAAATGTGTGTGTAATCTGGAGCACTCCTATTTATCCTGAGATGGGGGTACAAATAGGAGATCTACATCCCTAGTATTGCCAGAACTCTGTTACTGAGGTTTATCTTGATATTGATATTGAAACTGTATGGAGTTCAACAATTTCCAGTTAATTATGTGTCATTAGGAATTTATCAGCTTGAATATGATTTTGGTTTAAAGCATGTGAAATAATCCTTGTGAAAACCGGCAGCGTTTCTTTTTCATAACACCAGTAAAATATCTCATCATGTGTAACGGTAGTTCAGGCCCTTATTTCCACTGACCTTTTGTTCATAGGAGACATAAATTGCAGTTTAATAGCACTGCAGTGTAATAGCAGCATCCTAACCACTCCACTGCTAATAATAGTACTGCAACAATTCTGTTTAAAAATTGTAGCTTATTTATGAATGTGTCTCAGCACAAGGTTACCTCCCAGGCTGATCTGGAGAAAATACCTGTATATAAATGAATGTACATTAGTAAAGCAAGCCACTGTATTATGCCCATTGCGTTTCATCTTCTTCAGCAGTAACGTCTTTGATCAAATTATATCCAGTGTGAACTTAACTACTACAAGCACAAGCTTGCCAGCTACCAGTTCCCACCCTTTAAGCATAGAAGTTTTGCAAACAGATATGGCAAAAAAACCCAAATCCCTTAAGCTTTATTTATTTTGCCCAGTAATTGATGAATAACCTTGGGGTGAAGCTATGCATCACCCTGATGGAGAATGAGTGCAAATATTAATTGTGCTCATTTGTGTGCAATGAGTTTCTTTCATAAGAGGTTCAAAAGCGATTCCTTTATTTGCCTCTTACCAATAAGGCTGGCATGAGGCACAGTGGCAGTTATTTTATTTTTACTGCAGAAAGGGTAAAGTGCTGGTTAGTGATCTGAACTCTCATCCAAACACTCCTGTTTGAGCGCAGTAAAAGACATGAATGTGCCTTGATATCGTATTTAATTGTGCTACACAAAAAGAAAATGAGATTCAGAAGATGGTTTCTCTATTGCTAATTGCTGTTTCATGTTTTCTTTCCTAGCAACCAATTGGGCTGCAACTTCTACCTCATCTGAAATCCAAAATGTGAAGAACATATTTCCTTTTCTGTGATTTACAGATAAGATACTTCCTGAAACTGATCTCAGTTTATTTGTATCGTTGTCTATGGATTTGTCTTCCGTTTTGTTGCTGTAGGGCGGTGCATGTTTTGTAGTCTACATAATGATGCTGAAATGTAGACAAGCAATGATACTTATCATAAAATGGATGATTATCAGCCCCAGAAAAACACATCAGAGCCTGTTCAAATCCAAAGTCTTTCTGGATACAGAGTTTAATAAAGACTTAATTTGGCATAATTGCCACACTGTTTTCTTATGTGATAGAACAAAGGTCACTCCAGCTATGAGCAATGGGTCACTCCAGCTATCAGCATCTACAGAATTCTGGCCTTTCACTGCCTAATTTAAGTAAAGAACTGCAAAGTTCACCTTCCCACACGCACATGCTTTAACAGATGTTGCATCAGCAGTTACTAATTCTATAAAAAATAGGACATTTCAGGAACAAAGCAGATTCAAGAACATCATGAGGGCACTAAGACACCTAATGGGGAAGTGGTGATTATTCATCCTCCCTCCACTAGAGCAGACAGTAGCGGACGTTTTCTCCTGAGGAGGCACGAGAAGATGAGGGAGAAGAATGCCTACCATGAACAGACACAGTGCACAAAGTAAAGTCACAACCATCTTTCTTCCCTTGGCAAAGGGAGACACACCATTAACTATACAAGGACAAAAAGGAGTGAGAGACAGCAGTGGTCTGAAAAGCAAAACTTTACATACTAAGCCATCTGCCTAATATTGGACATATTTAGGTTTTTGTGTGACAAACAGGACCAGATCTATTAGTGTATAGACTGAGCCCTTGTTAGTCTTCCTTCAGGGAAGTGTTAAGACAGAAAGGCTTGTTTCCTTCTACAGTCAGTGGGAAGAATAAAATGACCCCTTTCACAGATAATTCCGAGCAGGAGTCTCCTATGCATTTCAATTATCATATGCTTACAAGAAAGTGGCATCTCTAGATGAGATTCAACATCTTGAAAATGTTGAATCAATCTCCTACTGACTGTACATTTTTGCTTAATGATTACATGGGAACTTTAGGCATACAGATTTCAGTTATGATTCCTGTGTTCATACGCTAACGTCTACAGAGTAAATAACCGTATTTTGGATCTAGTTGTCTAGACTGTAAATTTAGTGGAGACTCACTCTGTACTCAAAGGGTAATATAATCATCTTGAGTACTTTTCCTCTCAGTCTTACAAAGATAGCCAGAATAGATCAGATAAAAGTGCCTGTTGCTTTCTGTTGTGTATAAGCAATGTCTGAGATGAATGTTCTGGACACACATCTACACTGCAGGCATACAAAGCCAAATGGATACAACCCCATTTTTGATAAAGTGAAACAAATTCCATCAATATGCGTCTGGATGCAGTTAATCCAGACTACCATCTTTCATAGTGGCTACCTTACTGATTTTAGGCCCCTTTCTAATTAATGAACCATTTACAGAATCCCTAACTTTTCATCTAACAGGGATGAATTTTAAGTATCCAACAAATCATTTCTAGTAACAGCTGTACAACTTGCAAAGTATTCATTTCAATCAGTGATGGTAAGCACAGGACCAAACATTTATATATACCCCCTCAATCAGTGTCTGAAGGAGCGGTCTGATTTAAATTCTAATGAAGTCAGCAAAGAATATCCATTGATTTAAATAGATTTTGCCATTTGAGCAAGAAGATTATCAAAATGTGATTATTAGGCTAGAAATTTACTAGTGCCATTCATGTGAAAATGATATTCCAGAAATAACCAGTGACTCCAAAACTAACAGATTATTTTCTTTGGACATGTCAGGAAGCTGTTAGGACAACCAGCTGATCAAGGACAATAAACTGACATTGTGCTACAAATGAAAAGATCCCCTCTGTGCCTGGAGATGTCTGTTCTGTGCTGGGATCCATGAAATTTGCTCTTCTATCTTACAGAATCAGTCCGAGCTGCCGCCATGTTTTTAGAGATACCCACTCTGCAAGCATTTTCACTCTAAATCTGGCGTTTTAAAGATGGCTTTTGAGCCACACCATAATGTGACATAAATGTATTCCAGTTATCAGATCATAAAGGCAATGTCTTCTCTTTCTATTTCTCTCTCTGTGTCAAATTTCCTATCAGCTCCTTTTTTCTAACCTAACTTGGTCATATAGCAGCCATACAGTCCAGGTATCAACCCCACAAATATCAGAACTTGTTAAACTGCCTGGCCCTGTCAACCAAATTTTTAATAAAGACATTAAGCAACATTTTTCCCAGTCTCAAACCCCGCATGTTGTCTGATCACCAATTGGCAGTAGGGTTTTGTATCACTGAATATCAGTCTCCACGCCCAGTGGTCCAGGAAATTTGTCACAAGCTTTATCATACTCTCATGCAGCCCTTATCTCCTACATCTGCCTGTAAGTTTACTGAGAGAGACTGTGCCAAAATCCTTACTGAACCGAAGCAAAACAACAACCACTGCTCTTCTCTTGACATCTCATCACAGAAAGTAATCAGTTATTCAGCAATACGCTCTTCTGGCATTTCAATTTTTTTGGTCTTGTTTTTGTTTTTGTGGAAAGAAAACAGCGCAAATAAAAGTCATAAAGAAATCAAAGCACCACTGTTTCCGTTTGACATCAATCATGAACAACATTGAAATGTTAATAAAGCACAAGCAGCATTTTTCTTGCCTGAAAAAAACTAAGTATAACAAATGTATACAACAATGGTGAGAAAAAGCTTTTAGTCTTCTCATTCCACAGCCTTGGAACTGCAAGGGGCACCAAGGCACTCTGTCAGAAAGTTCCAGAGCTTCAAATTCTATGTTCCTGCCTTGAGATAACAGGTAGGTGAAAGAAATTAATGGACAACCTGGGTTGCAGTGCTTGGCTAGCTCTGTGAATGCTAGCATTCTGAGCTTTTCTTTGTATTTTATTTTCAGTATTTCTAAGTCAAGGTAGGAAGAAAGGCCACAGCTTGGCTCCATCGGTGCCACCATGCAAACATGCAGCAATATCATACTAATCTAATTGGTCTGATTTCTTAGAAATAAAAAAAATCAGAGAGAACATTTCTTCCCTCTCTCTCAGTGCTGAAACAAGAGCGAATCACAAAGCCAAGAAAGCAGTAACTGGCTGTGAAGGCTTTTTCGGATGTAGGCCTTTGCATGCGTAGAGGCACGAATATCGTTAACAACTGCTCTCATCGTTACTTGGTTATGCACAACTCTGGGAGGCTTTGGAGAAAGACATCTTTCTTGGGGCACCTGTTACTAAACCCTAGCCCTCCTGATCTATGAGGACCTGGCTATGTTTCTTGTTCTCCCTGCTTTGTGTAGAGGCAGGCTGCTGTTTTCACCTCTTTTCTCACAAACAGTGGTACAGCCCTTGCCCCCTTGTACACGGCGACATGGATGCTCTCAGACCCCTGTACCAAGGCACCTCTGTTTCTCTCCACATCCTCCAGCCTCTGGTGCATGCTCTGAGCTCTCCAGGTCTGATAGGATACTCAGAGAGTGTGACCGACATCACAATGTTAATTAATTTATCGAGGTCTATTAGATTAGTGCTTCGGTGGCTGGGAAATCTGAAAATATGCATAGAGATGTCAAGAGAATTAAAAAGTTTACTGTAACCCTTCACTGTTTCTTCATTCCAGGTGGCTCAGCTTTGCCTAAGTATCCACATGGATATGTCTTTAATTCTAATGTTAGTTAAGTTGAACATCCCTACTCAAATAGATGAGGTGATGCCAAATGAGCTCTTTGTCAGGGCTAGTCTAAACTGAAGCATGAAAGTGTTCTTTGTAGATTCTTTTTCCCAGAGGAACTTGACTATCTTAGCAGATGGAGGACAGTCTCTGTTAATAGCTCTGTGGCCACTGAATCACAGAATCGTAGAAGCACAGGGGTTGGAAGGGACCTCTGGAGACCATCGACTCCACCCCCTGCTAAAAGCAGGTTCTCTACAGTAAGTTGAGCAGGAAAGTGTCCAGGTGGGTCCTGAATATCTCCAGAGAATAAAACTCCACAAATTGACTTTGACTGTTCCAAAAATTGAGCCCAGGAAGAATAGGGTTAGATATCCCAGAGTTTCACTGTGAGCTGCTGCAGCCCTCAGAAACTCACAAAAATATAATCCACTTACTTTATAAGTAAAGACTACAAGGTAACAGCATTGTTCTGTTTCACATGAAGATCATAAAGGAAAAGTTAAGCGTTATTAAATGGGATTAAGTGGGTGAAGTCGATAGTATTTACTCCTGATAAGCATCTTTTGCATGTTTCTGAAGAAGAACGAAAACATTTTTTAACAGCTCACATAAAAACTTATCTAATTTAATCAACATTTTTTCCCATGATGACTTACAGATCTTTTCATTATAAGTGTTCTGCATAGATATAGAAGTCTTTTTTTTTTTTTTCCGCTAAAAAACTTGCATCAAGAAATTTGAATAAAAACAGAAAAGGTATGAATATAAATTGCATGAATGTAAGTTAATCAGATTGACTGAAGATCAAACGTGTTTGTGCTGAGCCACTAGTTTGTATTTTCTATTCTTTTTGCTCTGCATTTCAGGCTGTAGGACAGCTTTCTCTTTATTTCTAGTTCAGTACAGTCCAGACGCATGTGGGATTAGGATGGTCTTCTGCACTTCTACAGCACCACGTCATGTGTTTACATTAAAAATTGAAGACATTTAACATGCTTGTAATGGTGGGATTGCTGCTGTCATGCCACATTGGGCAGCTGCTCACTTCACAAACAGACCAAAACAAACACATTTTATTTTGTTCTTTTTCATGCCAGTATCAAGTCATTACTGTTTCCATTTTTTTTTTATTTTAATTACAAAAAAAAAAACTATCATTATGATTATATCTGTTTTTTTTTGTGGTAGGCATGAAAAAAACCTGAGGTTACTTTTATAGCCTGTGTGATTTTTCCAGGATTAAACATAAAAAAAAAAAAACTTAGAATTATAATGAACAGCCAATTGTAGGGTCTTCTTGGCAAGCTTTGAGTGCCAGAATGCCATGTTCCACACTGCAGTCTAGCCAAAATGGGCATCTCAGAGCAGTTGTTATTTTCAGGCAGTCACTATAGTCACTGCACAACAGAGGGAAAGGCACTTTTTATAAAATCTTGCATATAATAGTAATAATAGAAAGGGTCCTAGTATAATTTTTTTGCATGCGTGCTGTGAATCAGACAATGTGTATTGGCAAAAGATCAACCAATTAATCTCCAGATCACAGATTAGAATAAGGAGCTAGGAAAGAGAATACAGATTTGGGCTGCTGAAGGCAAAGTGGGGAAAAGTGGAAAAACGGGCTCCAAAAAGGTTAGAATCTTGAAGAGAATAGAAGTATGCCCAACATGCTAAGTTAGAGCTCTTCTGAAATGAAGGATAATCCCCAAAGGTCTGAAATGACTGTAAGTGATACTCTAGTTAACCCAAGGTGGGTCACTGCAGGAAACAAGTGCCGTCTTCCTCCAAGAAAGGCTTTCATCGTGTTTTTTGTCAGTTTTTTGTCAGTGTCAGCCAGTGTTTTTGGACCTTCTCAGAGTGTATCCTCCTTTTTCCAACACACACACAAGAAGGATTAACAAGCATTCAGCATCGTTCCCTGTATCTTCAAACTCTTTTTCCTAAGAGTTAATTTCACTTGTAATAGGAATTTGACTGGAACTGACTGGCTGGGTCACCTTGCATCCAAAATGCCATTCGTCCTTAGTCTTGCTGTTTCCGTTGATGCACAATTCAGTGACATTTTGTTCCATCTGCCCATCTGGTTTACACCTGCTTCCTCTTCCTCCACACACAGAAGCTGATGACTGTGACAAATCAAAGATTAAGCTGAAAAACAACACAGTCTTCTTATTTCATCACACACACTATTTTTAAAAACAAATGTCAGTGAACTTCCAACTCATTTTTTTTACCTCTTCAGATGTTCAAGGAGTGAAAGTCAGAAGGAGGATACAGGGAAGCAAAGCTATTGTTTAAGCAGCCTAAGGCATCACAGCAACACACAACTTGCAAAATACTTTAATCGGTTCTTTTATTTTTAGATCACAATACTCAGCACATGACAATCTGTTGCAAAGCATTCTTGCATAGAATGAATTTTGCTGATTGTTAAAGAGTGACAGTTTTTCTTCAGAATAGAACAAGTATTCAGCTTTAACAGGAAAAAAGGACAAAGGTTCAAAAGCTGTGCTATAGGTTGTTGGATTTTTGGTTTGAGATAAAAAGCAAAGGTACAGCTTACAAACTGCAGTGCGGATACCTTTCAATATTCAAGTGGTTTTGCATGTGAGAGAGCGAGAGAGAGACAAGAACAGGGAGAACTTGAATTCAAGTTTTAGTACTTCGTAGTAGATTATTTAATCTGTCCCTAGCCTCACGAGACTGAGGTCTTTACTTTCTCAAATCTCAGTAAGCAAAGATGACAGATGCAATTCCTCCAGTCAATATTTTGCCCAAGTACCCCTGAAGTTACAGAAAGCATCAGTACGCACAAAGGAAATAAAAAAAAACTTCTCACACAGGTAAAAATGTGTAATATGTGGCCATAGCCCTCCTTATCAGATTTCTGTCCAGTGATAATTAATTTCTGTGTGAGTTGGGACAGTTCAGAAAGTTCAGAAAGCCTCTGAAAGGACGCTTCTGCACTTCTAGGTGCGTTCCCTTCATTGGAACAACTTACAAATTACAGGCTCTTAGCACTGTACCAGGATAGAAAAGGAAAGAACATCTTAAAACTGTCTGTCACTACAGGATAGTAAATGTTTGCCTCACATTTCCCTCTGCAGATGAGCCGAGTTTGGGAGGCATGGATTTCTCTGACCTCATTTGGGTTTCTACAGGTTAGTTGTCCAGATGGAAGATTATGTCCTGCTTTGGTTAATTAGAATAAATAATCATTGGGTGGTATTTCCTATGCTAAAATACATGAAGATGAATTGCTTCCTAGTGCCCAGCAAGCCAGGCTTTCCAAAGGGTCCCCAGGAAGTGGTAGCACTCTCCCAAGCAGAGGTGCCAAAAAAAGTCCAACAGGATCTTCCCTTAGAAGTTTTCAAAATGATCTCCTGCAAACGTTGGTGCCTGACCCTGTGCTGGGGCCAGTACGCACATCTGAGTAACCAGTATGCAGCTGAGTAACACTGCGGTACGCGGCTGGATGACTAAACAAGAGCTTGCTGCTCTCTGCAGAGGGGCAGCTTGTCCACAAGTCATATTCTACTCACACATAAGTCAACCATAAAGTTCACCAGCACCCCTGAGAATGAGATCAGGCCTTTTCCGTTACATATTTAATGCTCCTCCAATTGTTGCTTATGAAAAATGATAACGTGTGCTACCAAGAGAGCACTCCATCAGGAGAAAGGAGCAGCACCAACTGAAAGAGAAAAAAAGTTGTCGAGTTGAGCAGTCCACTGTCCCAGTGCTGTAAAATTAATCCATAAGGATCCCATTCAGCAATTGCTTTGCAATTACCGTAAGCTCTGAGATGACAAATCTTTGTCCTTAGCCTTTGCCATCCCAACAGCCACAGAAGCTTAGAAAAATAAGCTGGAAAATATCTCAATAGGTGATCTAATACCTTGCCCAGAGCTGTTGTTATTCAAACAAATAAAGTGTAATTTCTGCACTACACGTCCTCTTAAAATTACTCCACTACAATTACCACCACTTTACCAACATGACAGTAGGAACAAATCAAAGGCTGTGCCATTCTCTGAGCCCCTTGAAAGGCTGACAGCAAAATGTATTCCTGTCTTCATTTTGCACCATGAAGTAGAGTGAAATTGTTAAAGCATCTTACAGAAAATCACACAGAGCCTATCTGAAACCAGGTGAGATCTTTCTCTAGAGGAGCTATAAGTGCTGTGGTTAGGAGGTGAGGAGCCTACATGGATGGTGCCACTGAGAACTGCTCTTTCCCTGCCCCTATTCAGAATAAGGCACTCACACCACAGTCCAATACAAGACCAGAAGCAACAAAGGCATGCACGTGTCCACACCGGGTGCCACATAAAAGATAAAATAGTCAGAGGCGTTCTTCGTGCTGGGTCCCTCATCGTACTGCTAGATTTTACCCTCAGTGAGGCAGAAAGAAGCTGTCTGTAAGAGAACGTAAGATGTTGCCAATAAAGCTGTACGTCTATGTGTCCCTATACTCTAGACAGACAGCAAGAAAGAGAAATTCCACACAATTATCCCCACAAAAGCTCCAGCAAAGCCCATTGATGGGGAGGTCTTTTTTTTTTTCTACTTTTTTTTTAAACAACTCTATCAAAATGGACACCTGCACGGCTGAATGGTGCATCATCCCTTATGCCAGGCCACCTTTGAGGCAGGCATTGTAATCGGGTCTCATCGGCTAACATCAGAGCAGATGAGCCAGCTTACTGTACGTACAGTAAAGAAAAGCTGCTAATAGAGATGAGTGACCCTGGGGACAAAGTTGGTAAGCTCCACAACAGAGAAAGAAGCAGTGCTCTGACAGTGAAGGTCCACATTGTGATAAGTCAGACGCTGTCATGGTGTTATGGTGTGGAATACTGATGACCAAAAATCATAAAACCATGACAGACGCGAGAGCAAACTACCAGAAAAATAAATTAGCAGCAGCTGAATTCTTATATGTGACCCAGTTTTGGGGAAAGCAGGAGTGAAAACGCTCTCTGACATCCACAGCTTCTTCAACACTTCTGTACCTGCTCTGGAAAACGAGACAGCAGATACAAGGAATGGGAACGTGCACGCAGTAGTTTGTCAGTTTTATTCGAACTACTGCAGGGTACATCCTACTGTCCCAGACTTAATGAGCAATATAAAATACGTATTTTGTGGTGGAAAGGTCATTTTTAAAAGCAATGTGATAAATATGAACAGGAGTTGCACTGGAAAATTACCCACAAAGGTCTTCCTTAATGCAAGATTTTATTTAATTGAGGTCTCCTCCTGCTTCCCAGTTCAGCTCAGCCCATTAAGATGTCACCAAATCACGATATGTAAACATCAGACACAGTTTTCTATCCTGCTTCTTTAAATTCTTCAAGCTTTTTACACTAAAAAGGAAAACACATTTCAGAAATGGGAAACCTACAAATGAAATCACAGTTCTCTATGAAGTTCATGTTTAATTATAGATGAGGATTAAAACTTACATCTTTCCAAAGGTAAAAGAGATCAGAAAAACTGAGGAGTACCGAGAAGTTCAGAGGAACTGAAGCCCAACGTAATTAAAAAAATGCTTTGTGTTGTTCTTGGAGCTGAAATCTTTTGAATGTTGATAGGAGAATGAAAATACAGCTGTGTGGTTTGCATGTCTCTTCTTTGCATAAGCAAATAAATTTAATAATAAGTTTCCATATCTTCAGTACCGGAAACTGAATTATTCTCCTGATTTCAGGTGAATCAAATCTGGGAAAAAGAAACATGACTGGGAAACTTTCATTCATTATTGATAAAACCTTTATTTAACACAGCTTTTGTAACAGAATAATCATTTTCTGAGCTCTTATCTATTTGTAATGGACACACGGCAGTTCTGTCATCCCTAACCATGAAGCTTCTTCCAGTTTGGAAGGAATAAAGCAGATGCTTATCCAAAGCAAACGACAACAAAAAAATGCGGGGTTGTGGGTTAGGGTTGGGTTTGTTCTTTTTCATTATTATTTGATTTTATTATTCTTTTTGTAAAATCTATGAAAAAGCAACTGGAACAAAGTGGAAAATTATAAGAGGACATTACTCATGCTACTGAAAATTATTTAGCTACTGACATGAGAACTTGTGGAGAGATGGTGCAAGCCTGGGCCTGCATATTGGAGCAAGACAGGGAAAGGCTGAGTCTGTTCTGCATAAAATATTGACCCTTCACTATCTGCATTCATTTTGCAACAGACAAGAGAGACCTTGTGCTATTTCATGAATCCAGCCAGAGCAGCTTCCAGCTCTTCATCCACATCCATTCTTTTTCATTCACAGCTGTATGATACTGCCAGATGCAATCACAGATCATAGCATCCTTGTTTGCATTTGCAGTTTAATATTTCAGCATGTTTCTCCTCTGCTGTACCTTATGCCTCTATGCACTGTGATCATGCTGAATGCTGCCTGTGAGCAGCACTGGGCTGGTTCATCCCATCTGCAGACCCTTTATCCTTTAATGAGATTCCTACCGAAACCACATCTGTGAGGAACTGGAGCGGGTACGTTTTAGTCTAAAGTAGGTCTCCTGATGCTTTATTCCACTACGGAAGGGGCACAAATAGAGAAGATGAAAAACGGGCTATTCTCACTGACGGGCAATAGAAGAGTAAGAAGTGAAATTTCTGACTTCATAGGAGGAAAACAAATTTCAAGTGGGACAAGTGCCCAGAGAGGCTGTGAAATCTCAGTCCTTGGAGACATTCAGATCCTGAAAGCAAGCAAATCCTTCGATCTAACTTTGAAGTTAGAATAGATGTGAGCAGGAGGTTGGACTGGAGACCTGCAGAGGTCCCTTCCAGCCTGAATTATTCTATGAACCTATTCGCTATTCTCTTTCATGTCCCAGAATTTAATGAAGACCCTGAATGGTGACCCTGATTAGAGATGTGCATTTAGCATTAGGTCAAGGTCATTAAATAGAAAAAATCCCAGAGAATTCTACTCGCATCTCACAGCTTCAGCAAGAAAAGCTCTTAATGCTTGCTCAACCTCAGCCTTATTACTTCTGTGTCATGAAGGGCAGTGAGATCTAGATGCAACTGCAACCTTCTTGTGGCACTTGTTAAAGAAATGAAACATAAGCATATTACTTTTAACAAATTCCATACTGCAACTCATGCAGATGAGGTTGCCCAAGGAGAGTGCAAGAAGGCCAATGCATTTTAACATTTCCATGAGATCGCCTCCCAGTACCTAACCACTTTCAACTCAGCCTCATTCCTAAGCCAAAGGTTACACATTTTATTTCAGGCCTTTTAGTAGAATTCTTTTCCCTTAGTTGCCTGGACAATTCTTAAATTCATGGATTTTTTCTATCTATAGTATCACGTGCTAAGTGACCCAGGGAAAGAACCTACAGCAAAAATAGTTCTATGTATACTTGAACTAAAGCCATCACAGACTTCTGACTAACTCTTGCAATTTTTGAATGCTCAGTTTAAAAAAAAATCCAATTAATTTTGTTTCACTCAGAAGAAAGTAAAACATAACCCACGGAAAGTAATGCTGTAATAAAACAATTCCAGTCTTCTAACAACTCTGCACAGCTGTGCTCATCTGGAAGATGCCAGCTCAGTTAGCAAACCACAGGCAGTTGGGTGCGTCATGGATTTGTGATTTCTGGTTATCAGTATTCCACGTCATAACACCATGTGGGGCACGGGGAGTTTAGCTGTTAATGCTCAAGTTCCTGGTTCCTGCCTGGAGGAGAAGAAGAACTGCATTCCCCGGGGGACTTTGCGGTCACAGAGAGGAGATACAACTGCTGGCAAGGTCACCTCATGTTCGCCTCTTCGTCTGCTCTTCTTCGTCGGCTCTCCTCCCGTCTCCCTGCTGCTCAGCCCCACTGCGTGTCTCACCTCGGCGCAGTGGTGCGGACTGCCCACCTTTCGGACATTCTCTCTCTCGTTATATTTAATTTGTTAGTTCAATTCTAATTATTTTGTATTGTGCTGTGTTACCTCGCATTCCGATACCATATTCAGTAAATTCGTTTGTTTCTCCTCAGATCGCTGCTGCTGTTTCCAATTACTTTGGGGTGCCCTGTTCCCTTTTTCCAGAGGCACGGATTTTGCAAAATCTCCCCGCCCTGCTGCTCACAGAACCGGGCCGAACCAGGCCATAAACCGCTGGCAGGGCGCCGTGCTGGTCTGGATCCACGTCACCACAGTGCTTTCCCCAATGCAGACCGAGCATCTTGAGCTCAGCCCTGATAAAAATGGACGTGGGAGCTCCAGGATGAGTAAGATTGATCATTTCTTGGTCCCTGCCCTCGTTTTCTGTTACTTTCTGCTACTTCTCAGAGAAATTTCTAGATACTGCCCCTTTCTCTGTTGTGAACAGGTTTTGAGATTAGGCTGAAGGGAAACGGATAGCAGGTAGCTCTCACGAGGCCCCTACATTACTTCTGCAGCACACTGGAGGGAAGGTTGAGAATGAAGCCCCAGAGAGAAGCACGGTGGTTAACACGACTTCCTTAAGATTAAATGCCTCGGAAAGTCCATTTCAGAGAGACATCCAGACATCCCGTGGGGACTAAAGGGTTTTTACTACGGCTTTTCTGTCAGCCCCGTGTTTGATAATACAGGTCATTCTCCTGTTTTCTGGTTACCAGCCAGGACCTCCTTCCTGTAGGAGGTCTTTCTATAAATGAGAAGCAACAATTGCCCTATAATCATCACTTGCACTTGCTCACACCTCCTAGAACCCCTCTTTCATCCTCACCATCAAATTCTCCACCAGTTTGTGCAGCCTCTGTATCTTTCACACCTCAGCCCCACCTGCTTTGGCAGGAGATGTGTCTGACAGCCCAACGCTGCACGTCGTGCTCCCAGCTCCTAGTGCAGGCCAATTGGTCTGACCAGCTCTACTGGCTTGATGACAAGGACGCAAACTCTTCAGTGAGTACTAAAGCCCCCATCGCCTACCACACCAACTACAGCCAGTACTTCTGTACCACACTGGCCAGCAGTTTCTATGGATCATGAAGGCATAAAGATTCATGAGTCACATATTGCCTTCAACAGAGCAAATCTTTACTCTCAGTTCAGCAATAGAGGCTTCGATTATCCAAGGCAGACATTGGAAATCATCACAACCGGGAACTCTGAAATAAAATAATGAGATCATATTGATCAGGAATATTTAAAATCAGAAAAGACCGGACTGGTAAAAAATCAAACGCAACAAAACTGTCGGTTAAAGATATGGTTCTGCCCATTTGAAATTAATTACAAGATCGCCACTTTCTATTGTAACCACTGAACAGTTCTGCAGTGTGAAGCACAGCACACAGCACACAGCACACAGCACACAGCACACAGCACACAGCACACAGCACACAGCACACAGCACAC
>JAPSGF010000132.1:499261-627920 GCA_035772895.1 Perdix hodgsoniae
CACACAGCACACAGCACACAGCACACAGCACACAGCACACAGCACACGCTTCCCAGCAAATATGAAGCATTTTATCCCTCGTGGTTGTGTTGGAAATGGTTTTCTTACAGGCTCAGGGGCAATTCAATAAATCTGTCATTGAAGCCATGAGCTGCTGAAGCAGCAGCAGTGAGGCGATGGGCAGCAGGTTACCCTTGTTTATACCAGCTATGGTTGTTAAATACATGCTTGCTAAACACACCCTCTTGACAAGTATTAATAAATCAAGGGGGAATGGTTTTAAAGTGAGCCAGGGAGGTTTAGGTTGGATCTGAGGAGGAAGTTTTTCAGCCAGAGGGCGGTGAGGCACTGGCACAGGTTGCCCAAGGAGGCTGTGGGTGCCCCATCCCTGCAGGCATCCAAGGCCAGGCTGGATGTGGCTCTGGGCAGCCTGGGCTGCTGGTTGGCGACCTGCACACAGCAGGGGGTTGGGGCTGGGTGAGCGCTGGGGGCCTTTGCAGCCCAGGCCGTTCTAGGAATCTATGATTACTCCCTCTGCAGTTACAGAATAATTTGCATGTTTTTCTATACATACAACAAGGATTGTTAGGCAAAAACAAACAAACAAACAAACAAACAAACAAACTTGTACAATTAGTGGAAAAGTGGAAATTATATTTTCAATTTGCTGAATGTTTGGAAAAAAAAATTAGACAGATGAAAAATATCTCTGTGGAGCTGAGCGCATGGCTGTGTGTTCCAAGGCATGTGGGTTATTTAATCCGTCCTTTCTTTGGAGGATTAATTGTTGCTCGTGGGGACAAAAGGAAGCAGGAACCTGCAGAGCGCAGCACCGCGTGTGCAGACAGAACTGGTTCAGGAGAAGCAAGAGCAGGTCAGCATCAGCTGAGGGGGACACAGCCCCTATTCCAGCTTGTACAAGATGGAAATCTTTGTCCTTTTAGCAATCTCGAACACAAAAAGTGAAATATTAGTTCTTTATTTCCTGCCTCCCCATATTACACAAGTGCACACTGTGTTGCTTTGTGAAGCAGAATCAATCGTGGCACTTTGCTCCTGGCACAGCTGCTTTCCCAGCAGACTGCAGAAGTTGCTCAGCAGTGGGTTGGTGCCTCCAGCACCTCGCGATGATGTCCTCCGTGTTGGCCTGGAGGATACAGGGAGCGCAGGGTTTGCAAAGAGAGAAGTGCTCGTCCTTGGCCAGGCTTTGGGGACACCGCGGTGTGAGTGAGCTCCTCAAAAAGGCAAAAACTGTGGTGCTGACTTCACTCTGCACTTATGTTCAAGCTCAAACATCTGCAAACAGTGTATTTGGATGCACTGGGGAGCAGAAGTGGGTGGAGATTGGAAATAGAAGACAGCAGAAGATGAACCGGAAGGAATTTTTTTACCAAGGGGGTCCTCACTTACATTATCTGATTTGAAACAAAGTACAAAGTCATTATTCACACAAGCTGTACTACAGTATACTAGAACACGTCATAATCTCCGGAACCCATATCCAACATTAACCCACAGGAGGTGCTTTGGGCAGAGTTGCAGGAATCAGAGAAGTACAGAAAAGATGCTTCTAAACATGTATTCTCACAGAAAAATATCTCAGCCATTACAAATATTTTTCTTAAGAGAACTGAAGAACAAGCATGAGTTTACTTTCTTTGGTGTTCTTAAGGACAGAACTGACTATAATACTTGAATGTGACTCTTGATTGTAACAGACATAAACTATGATTTCTTCCTACGTAGACACCGAGAAGAACCAAATGCTTCAGTTTAGGCTTGAATTACTTGAAAAATTACGACCAGGGATAACGTGAGAGAAACAGAAAAATGCCTGCAAGACTGCTCTGCCATCTAAGAACCCGTGTGATAAGTGGACAGGAAGAGAGATGCTTCCATGGTTCTCCTTCAGCCAAAGGCAGGCGTGTACGTATAGGAAGTCTGATTTACTCCAGCAGAATTTGTTTTCTCTTACCAGAAAGAAGCGTCCCTCTGGGTTAGTCAAAGCTTCCTCAAAGCTTCCACAGCAGTGACACAGCTTCCTACAGAACAAACAATGCCACTTAACCCATGGTTGCTTAAATCCCGACTGATTTATCTGTCTGTGGCTGTAAGACAAACAGCCAACTCCGCCCTAAGCCACTGGCAGTGGAAATCATATCTCAAAAGTCAGCAATTCCAAACAAATTTCAGGCACATATTACACAGTGGAAGACACCAGCCATGATATGAGACCAGGCAAGAAGCTGGGAATTATTTCAAAAACATTCCTTCTGCTGTGAGTCAGTAGGCAGCCTCTTAAATCACCACGTCCAACACTGTATTGGCAAAATATGCAAAGTGCGGCGATATAGGTGATAAGATGATGTATCCTTTGGATTTATGGCACATTAAGTACCATAAAATTACAGGCAATCATTTATTTAATTTTTCACTTGATGAAAATGAGTGTTTCCTTCTTAAGTACGGAAATCTGCAAAAATACACATTATTTTAAAACACTGGCTATAATCACAGTCTTTGCTAGAAAACAAATCTGAGAGTTAAGATAGAAGGAAGCATGCCAGGTAATTTTTATTTTTAATTACTCCTTAATTTAAATGATAGCACTTGACATGTATTTTGGCCTTGTTCTGAGGGTCAGAAAAGCCTCTTCATTCTGATATCTAGTCAGATCAGACATGGATTTCTTGGATAGTTCTTGAAGAGCAGCAGGGATGGGACGTCAACCCCTGTCTGAGCAATCAGTCCAAGTGCCAGCCCAAGTGGGGTTTCTCCATTATCAGAAGGAGTTCAGCTTCATCATATTGGTAAACAGCATTCAATTAGTTATTGGCTGTAACTTGGTAATACTTTGGTTATCAAATATTTACTTGGTTTAGTTAACCTCTTATCTTTCGTGTCATTTGTTAAATTTATGCCATTTATGTCCTGACATTTTTGAGTTTTATGTGGCAGACTGGTAATTTTACCATGGCATCCACCTTCTTAAAGGGAGCGAGAATACAGGAATTAAGACCTTCTGAAATGGTAGCCATTATCATTCCCTTCTAGTCTGAATTGTCTTGACTCATTAAAGAGAAAGCAAAAAAATACATTAGTGCTTTAATAAAGATTGTGCACCTGGTGTTATTGGACATGCTGTGTAACCTGGGTGAACACTGGCAGTGCAGAAGCATTCAGAGAAGGAAAGAAAACACAAGTCCCTCATTGCCTTGATTTATTGCTATGTAAAAAAATCCATTCTGGGTACAGTGAGCTGCTGTTCTCTTACCTGCTGTGAATTTAATCTGTAAGGAAGAAATTGCCGAAATAGACAAAATTATCACCAGAATAATATGCATTTCCGCTCTGCCAGCTCCGTGCTAACCATGAGACTCAGTGTAATACTCATCCTTCCAGTTCTTACAGAGTCTACAGAATCAATGAAATGGTCCAAGGCCTGGTTTTGTTTCACTTACTACACACATAACTTTTGGAAAGTCACTAAGACCTAGATTCATCTGATCTAAAGCTTTAGATCACCAAGTTAAGGGCGTTGTTTCCCCAGTCCCTTTGGATTCCTTCTACCATCCATGGAGAGAGACTGTCTGATTTTCATTTCAAAGGTCATTATAGGTAGAGGAAGTCTGCTGCTATGTCATCACACCCATAAGCAAAGCTCCTAATTTGAGTATTTCTTTCTTAGCTCTTAGAAAATATCCTTATTCACTCCAGATCTTTACTCCCACACTCCTCTGAGAAATGCCCGTAATGCCATAACAGCTCACAAACCTGTTGGGCTGCCATCTCCTCACAGCGAATGTAAGTTATGCACAGGGGGTGAGACACTGACTTACATCACAGCGTTACAATTCAGAAGTTTCTAATCTGAATTGAGACAGTACAGCCCAACACTGCCTGAACTCAAGAAAGTGACTCTTGAATAATTCATTATATCATGAGGAAGGTTTCTGAGATGTTGTTAATTTTCTAGTATGCAGTGCATCTCCCTGGCATTTGTTCTGATTTATGGTTTGCCTTTTCATGAAGAAATCATTATTATGGACATCGAGAACTTTCATAATTTAAATACTCAAATTCATATAAAATTTTGAATAGAGTCCAGTAGAAAGACATCACATTTACACATTCACAGCACCTATTTTTAATTGAGTTCTAATTGGGTTCAGAAGTTAACAAAAATACCCTTCTTTGTGGAACCTGTGGGTTTGGAGAGAGAACAGACCATTCTAATTTATTGCCATCTATATTTGATATGGCTCACAGTAATATCAATCCAGAGTGTAAAAGTAAGCAGTGATCCCTGGTCATTCAGCCCTTTGATATTTCTGCTTTAAATGGAAATCATGCATCTGGAGAAACTTGTGCTGAAAACTTAAAAAAATTCAGCATTCTTTTCAACTTAAACGGGGAAAAAGAAAGAATTGATGTCCACAAAGGAAATATAAAATAGCATCAGGAAAAAAAAACACCACTGTTTTTAATCTTAGGGTGAAGCTGGGATGGTGCACATCAGCAGGACATCATCCTGTTTGTGTTTGTGTGTCTGTATGGTCATCGTTGATGTCTTAGAACTTTTTCTTAGGAAAGTTTTCTCATCCTTTTGCTTTGTAAGGAACATTAATTTAGTGTCACTGATGCATCTTAACCATTTCTTTAAAAAGCTCCCACCTTTTCAATAACTTCTTAACAAATCCCAAACCTTCAGACTGTGAAGGTTCAGGGATTCAGCCCAGCACATAAATTGTTTGTCCAGTTCCCCTACAATGAGAATGGCCAGAGAAGCATGGAGTAACACAGCCTCATTTCTGAAGTTTCTATTTCTATCCAGGTGATGTCTGAGATCCCAATTGCATTATCACAGACCCTCCAAACCACTCCTACCTCCAACATTTTTCGAACAGTTCCTCAGATGTCTCTGCACTACTCTGTCCTTTGTTAGCTGCTTTTTGTTTGGGGTTTTGTGTATTTCACCCATTATTCCCTTCTGCAGAAAAGGAAACGAAGACACAAATCAAGAAAGGCACTGAGGTGCAAAGACCGCAGCTTTTTTCTACTGCTTTATCTACATGGCAGCGTCCCTGAGCTACAGAGCATTAGCTCAGTTTTTCCCTGGAGGTGACTTACAGATTTTCCTCTTCACCTGCCTATTCTTTTCCTTCCCCACCCTGCCCCAATAATAACAAAGTCACATTTCCTGGCTTTGAGAAAAGATGAGTAGAAGAATTCTGTATTTTGTATAAAGCCCTAATGCCCAAGTTCTGGCTACCAAGTAGGAGAAAGGGCAGTTCAGTCCCTGGGCTCACTTGGCATCTGCCCTTTCTACAGAAAATAAAAACAAAAGAGAAAAAAAAACAACAGACAGACTAACATAAGACGTGATGCAGGCTTTGCAATATGTACTTGTCTACTGGCAGCAGGAACAGCACCTGCTGCCCGGGCTGAGCTCACATCTCATGACAAATAGCACACTTGTTCAATTCATTTTCTTTTTCCTGCAAAATTAAGGGGAAAAAATGAAGAGTTCCTAGAGACACATCTATTATTTGGCTTTGTCCAAAAATTACTGAGTTCAACTGGTGTCTCATGGTGCTCAAAATTCAAATGGCATTGCTGAGAAGAGACAGGAGAGATGAGTCCCATCTACAAGTGCTTTTCTGTCCTTAGATGACTTCAATAAAGTTGCTTCAGTGCTGTGTGCTTCAATATTTTCTTTAGTGGATGGGGTTGACCCCAAGCTGATCTGGGTATTGCACACTGTAAAGCAGCTCAGTTCAGAGCAGTTTCCTCTTCCCTCCTTGCATTACAATTCACAGATTCTCTTTCCACAATAGAGAAGGCTGGGAAGATTTCCAAAGCAAGTTTTCTATCAGCAGGAAACCTAAGTTTTCTCATAACAAAATTCACAAGAAAATTGTACTCTGCCCTGGACTGATTCAAAACCTTCCTTTAAAATAGACCAGGACCTTAGTAGTTCTAAACAGTCCTCACCACTTGCATTTACGGATATTAAAAATCCAGGTCATAAAAGGTGATGGTGAGAAGACTGCAATTAGCTCCTTCTTACTCCTCAGAACAAACCAATCTGTGCCGAGGGGCACACAGTGACACTGGGAGGATGTCATGTAATGGAATGTGTCATCAAAACAAGATGAATGCATGCAATTAATTGCAGGAGTACACACCCGAGGTTAGGCAAAGAGTGCCCAGGTTCAGATGTACTACTCTGCTTAGCCTCAGCCTGCGCTGTTCCCAGCATCACGAGGATGATTGAGAGCCTGCTTAGGCAATTCCCAGCTCCTTAGCAAATCAGCTATGTACTTGATGGGAGCACTTACAGAGGCAACCTGGCTGTAATGAGACAAGCTGTGACCAAAAATGACTGATGAACACAGACTGATGAACACAGGAGAATGTGTCTGCTAGTGGAAAAGTCAGCCTCACAGCTCAGCCTGGGAACGAAGGACATCCTTGATGTGTGGCACAATACCTCATGGTAGAGGCATCCTGAAAACTCCACTGTTGAAAATAAACTAAGAAACTGAGAGACAACTTACCACCTGAGAAATTGGGAATTGCCATGAGATATTAAACTGGTGTTTAAAGGAAAAAAAAAAAAAGCAAAACAAGGAATATAACGACTTTCCTTTTCAGGAGGAAGACTGAAAAGAATAGCACCCATTGATTCCCTAACAGGTGGCATCCTATGCCCTCTTATATCTCAAGAATAGGTTAAAGTTCTGATTTTTACCCAACTTGTGCATCCTCTCCAAGAAAACTACCTTTGCCTCACATTTCCTCTTCTTTTCTTTCCACTTCTTTTTTCCTTTCTCATCACACATGTTGAATCTTCAATGGAACATGAGATCAGCTCCATGACTCCATGACACTGACTATGGAAGTCAATGACAGTACACCCTTCATGATTTTCATGATGATCAACTCTGAAATAAGACTCCATCCTTCTGTTTTGGCCTCCTTTCTGGGCCTACCCCTCAAAGAGATCAGCTTCCCTCATTGTTGGCTTTGGACACTTTTATCGTGGTTTTTCCATGAGGTTGGTATGAATCTAACATCCTCATCCAGGATTGGTTTGGTATGCTCGGTACTGGTGGTTTTATGAATATATGTATGTATAGCTGAATATTATAGAATGATAGAATGGCCTGGGCTGCAAAGGCCCCCAGCGCTCACCCAGCCCCAACCCCCTGCTGTGTGCAGGTCGCCAACCAGCAGCCCAGGCTGCCCAGAGCCACATCCAGCCTGGCCTTGGATGCCTGCAGGGATGGGGCACCCACAGCCTCCTTGGGCAACCTGTGCCAGTGCCTCACCGCCCTCTGGCTGAAAAACTTCCTCCTCCAACCTAAACCTCCCCTGTCTTAGTAGTGTTAATATGTATTGCTTGGTAAGTATATTCTTCTTGTTAGAGTTGTGATAAGTATACATTTAACAAGAATATCTGTGTTAACTACACTTGCTGTTATAATACTATTTGTTAGTCATAATAAGTCTATTCACTGTCATGTATTATTTGTAAGTTTGCTGAGCTATAGTTATCCCCAAAACCTATCTGCTGCTATATTACTGGTTTTCCTACCTCAAATGACCTTTCTATTACTGTTATTATATACTTAGATATACTTGCTGCCTGGTAATATCTGTAACAGCTTTTTATCCATAAATATGTAGAGATGTATATTTGCATTATTATGCATTATATATTTTATTATATAACATTATAATATACAATATATAATGTAAATATATATTATATATTTTAAATATATAATAATATATATTGCATTATTTTCAGTACCTTGATAGTGGTGATTTGTAGCGAATAGTAATAAATAGGAATTTTTGGTAACCAAAGGCTCCGTGTCCTTGTGTATTAGGGACCCTATAAACTTACCATTAGAATCTCTGTACACCTGCCGGCCAGGTGGCAACCCCCTTTTGACTGTAACTATATTTAACTTATCCACAGGCTTAAGACCTTCTGCATACTTCATACCTAAATGATGTCAGACCTCAGCCTGGAGGGCTCATCTGCTTGGAGGACAACCAGACCCGTCCAGTAACCCCTTCCGTCAGAGGGAAATCTCTGTTCTCTTCCTATTTGAATGAATGTCTAAACCTATGGATGTGCCTGACTTGTGTGTGGCACATCCATCAAGCTGACAAATGCTAAAATAAGCAGCAGAAGTCTCTTGCAGTGTTTACAGATGGAAAATACCTGCAGTACTCAGTTAGCTACTCCATTTCCCCAGCCCCAGCAAGACTGGCTTTGCACGATCTTTTCTACCATTTAGATTTTTTTAAGGCCAGACTAACTAAAGCCTTTCTATGTGGATGTTTGCTAGTCTGAAATCAATAGAACATCCTACTGAGGACTGATGACATTTTTGCACAAGCTGCACACTTCTTGTGGGGTTTTTTTGACAGCATTAGAAAAATGAGCTGAGAAAACATGGAGAAGTGGAGAAAGGGTTCAAGCTGTAAGTACAAGTCAAGGCAAAGCTATCAGGACCTTTGAATACAAATGGCATTTTTGTTGCTTAGTTAAACAGAGATTGGAATACGGGACTTCTGGGGTCAGAGCCAGTGGTACAGAGAATTCCCTTTGAAGCCAATGGAACTCTTATTATTACTTCCAGATAAGATCGTAGACCAAAACAAGGGCCACCAACACAAGGACATGGAGTTGTTGGAGCAGATCCAGAGGAGGCCATGAGGGCTCCTTAGAGGGATGTGCTTAGAGGGATGGAGCACCTCCCTTATCAGGACAGGCTGAGAGAGGTGGGGATCTTCAGCCTGGAGACAGGAAGGCTCTGAGGAGATCTTATTGCAGTCTGAAGTGACTTTATAGTGCCTGAAGGGGCACTAAAGCTGGAGAGGGACTTTTTAGAAGGCCACATAGCAACAGAATGAGGGAAAATGGTTTTAAACTGGAAGAGGGCAGATTTAGACTAGATACCAGGAAGGAATTCTTTGCTGTCAGGGTGGTGATGCAGTGGCACAGGTTGCCCAGTGAGGCTGTGGATGCCCCCTGCCTGGAAGCACTCCAGGCCAGGCTGGATGGGGCTGTGAGCACCTGGGCTATGGGAGGTGTCCCTGCCTACAGCAGGGGGTTGGAGCTGGGTGATCTTAAAGATGCTTCCATTCCAAACCATCCTATGATTCTATGTACACAGATCTCTTTATGCTGCTTAACGTACATATGAGGCAGACGGTGAGCATTGCTTTCTGCAACCAGTTTTGATACACTGCTTGTGGCAGACGGTGAGCTTGAGGAGCACCCTGCATTCTGCTCATCTGCGCACACACTGAGGAACAGTGTCACCAGGATACCCCAGGACTGCCCTTTTGCTTCAGGAAAGGACTTTCCCTCCCAACAATTAATTGATTCATTACTCCTTCCTTTTTCCAGGAAGCGTTTTACTTCCTGGACAGCCATTAATGAAACTAAGTTTTGCCAGGTGACACAAAAGCACAGGTAGAGGTAAAGTCCATGTGTTAAAGAACTTAACATTAATTCCACAGTAGAGAAACATGTAGGGAAGATAAATGTATGCCTAGGACTAAAGAACACAGATCAGATTGCAGATGATAATATTGTTTAAAGCGTCCTTATCACATTTATAAAAATAAGCAATGATGTTTAAATCAGGATTGTTCCCTTTTGTGATAAAAAAAAGGCACTGAATTAGAAAAAAATTCTCCATAATACAAAAAATTCTCTGCAGTAATAACAGGGGAAAACGACGTCCGCACACACTTCCGACAGTATTAATGATCCCTTCTACAGAACTACTCTGCAAGCATGGAGAGAATAATTGCTTACATTTTTTACCAGCAGCTCTTACAGTCAGTGTTGGTTTTGTGGGCATACTGGAAGTACACTACTGACGGTAGAAACACAGTTATTCAGCACTTGCTGTATTTGCAGTACTTTTACAGTGCTTTTCCTGAATTCTGGAGTGAGACAGCAATGCTCCATCCCTGCCAGGAACCAACCCTGGCCAGGCTCCCTTCCCTGCACTTAGGGCTGGAGCAGCACAGCCACACACTGCTTCTATCTGTCCTGCAGGAGCCTCATCCCTGCCATCTATCAGGAGCAGCCTTGCACTGGCATAACAATTGCAGAGCAGAGGGATTTTTAAGTAGGGAAGTAATAATCCCTTCCTTTGGAAGGAAAATAAAAGAGAGGAAGAGTCATTTCAAAGTAGTGTTGTTATTTCCAGGCAGATATTAAAACGCAGCAAGCAGCACAATCCCACATTTGCCTGAAGCAAGCAGCACAGCCACCCGCAGCGGCTCCTGCCACAACAGGCGGGGATGTCGTCCCATCTCAGACACTTGTACACTTCAGAGGAACACTGATCAGGTGTTCCTTACATTAATAAGGCCAGTCTGGTTCAAACCTCAACATATTAACATCTCACTGAATAAACCTGAGATAAATTATTTCTTGCTCAACAAGACAGCAACAAAACATTTCAGCTGATGGCAGGACAGGCTGAACAGCCTTCTCTGCAAGTTAACACCAGTTTTAAACAAGAGAAATGGATTTCTTATCTCAAGCAAGCAATTGCTCCCCCTCCTCTTTCAAAGCATAATTATCTGCCTGCCAACAAGCGTCTCTCCCTACAACGCTGAATGGAGACTCAGTCAGTATAGTTACACCCTGTGTCAGTACACGCATGCTCTTCTCAGCACGTGTGCATTTTCAAACACGTTGCCAGGAAGGGACAGGAAATACTGCGCTCCCAGGGGCAACCCAAAGCCTCAACAAATTCTTTAAACTGAAGGTGTATCACTCAGCAGTCGTCAAAGTAAGTCTTTTTGAAGCTCAGGGTGTACGGATCCTCCTTACCTGTGTTTCTGGACTGAACTTGAATGGATATTTACTGATCCTCTTTGAAAGTCATGGCAGCACAGCCTCCAGTCGCAGATACTGGACTTCAATTTAAGGAGCAGTTGAGTCAGGGTCCAATGCTCCTCAGGAAATTGTATTCTTCAACTAATAGACATTATAATTTATGAGATTCCTATGAACTAATGGCAAGGGAGCACTTGTAATGAAACAGCAATGAATGATTACCTCTGGTTATACTGCAGCTTTTGTGGCTGGATTGTCACCAATGCTCCTGATTGCTTTGACATAAGTAACACCAACTTCCCACTGTGTGAGACTAGCTGCCAAACCCCCGGCCTGAAGCTGAACGAGAACTTTTAAATAATGTACCAATAAGGTAAATTATACAAGCAATCATTCCAGAAAGTGTCTGAACTCATCAACAAATTAGATAACAAAGAGGTCTTTTTGCAAGTAACTTAAATAAGCAAATTGAAATGGGATTTCTTCAAGAGCTTCCTCAGCACTTTCTCAGCAGCTACTTGGGTTTCCTGGGCAATTTCATTAACTCTGGGACTTGCAAAGTCTATTATAAACATTGAAAATCCCCATTTGTTTTTTTTTTTCCTCATGTGATATTAAGGCACTTTCCTTCTGCACTGGCTGCTGGGCCAGCTGGAAACGTGGGGACAACGGCCTTTCTTGCATTCCTCCCTTTTGTATTAAGGGCATGGAGCAGGAGGTGAATCCACAGAGCACCGCAGCCCCAGCAGGCTCAGGGCTGTGGGTCAGTGCATCACTGCTGCGACCCTCAGCATCCAAAGCGGTGAGCAGGCAATGGAGTGACCCATGAAACATGGCAAAGGATGCTTTACTGACCTTGTTTCTGCTGTCAGGTGTCATTACATTGCCATTATCAGGGATCTCATCTCTAGAAGCCCTTATAGAGACATCTAAGCATCTTACAGGTTTTCATCCCTACCTCCCTTTTGCATTAAAGAGAAGTGTCATCCTTGCTGCCATTTCAGTTAGAGGAGGAAGCTTTTCAGCCAGAGGGCGGTGAGGCACTGGCACAGGCTGCCCAAGGAGGCTGTGGGTGCCCCATCCCTGCAGGCATCCAAGGCCAGGCTGGATGTGGCTCTGGGCAGCCTGGGCTGCTGGTTGGCGACCTGCACACAGCAGGGGGTTGGGGCTGGGTGAGCGCTGGGGGCCTTTGCAACCCAGGCCCTACTATGATTTGTTAGAGGAGAAACTGTGTATCTAGCTCCGCAAACCATTTTGCAAACAGCCAGCTCCCACTTCTTTTTAAGTTAGACAAGCTAAAGTCTTTGGTAAAGACTGTTTGTGGGTCTCAATTAATACATTTATTGTAAGCATTTAAGTGACTTCTGTATTACCTGGACCTACTGTTGTTACAACTCCAAAGAGAGCTTGGAGTTCAAAGTCCTGTTATGCTGCCAGAAACATGATGGACCCTCAGAGACACCCGTCTTCAAATTTTAACATCAGGTCCTCAGACTCTCCCATTCTGCAACTTAGTGGAGAAGCACATCACTGTCCCGGAGGTATGGGTGAGGTTTCTGGATGGACCACTGCCCCTACTGCTGGATGCCCTTTCTTTGGGAATGGGTATTTCTTTGGGAATGGTAATTGCTCCAGATGGTGGATAGACCTTAAGAGAAAAAAAGATTATTGTTATTAAGGATAGATGAGCAAATTCACTTAGTTACTGGTATGCGAAGGGGCAGATCTGCTGTGCCATCCCTGACATCTGTTTCACAAGGAGAAAAACCACCCTCTGGAGATGCATATTTCATCCTACTGACTCTATGCAGTCTGAGGTGACCAGCTCAGATTTAAACAACGGATTTTTAGATGAGTAACCTAGGTGACATAAATCCAATGCAAAAAGAAAGGACATTTTTATGTGTAACAGCTGCCAATGACAATGAAAAAATCCCATTTTGGCCCAACATCTGATTTCTGCAGCTTCAGCCCATACACAAAGCAGCCGTTCCCCCATACTGAAGTGGTAAGATGTTATCATAAGATTTATACTATAAATATATGGCTGTGCTGTAATAAGTATATATTCTTATTTTTTATGATGTACAGCGCTCTCAGCTGTAAGCACTGACATTATTATAATGGAGAGCAACAGGGGATACATTGTGTTAAATGGCCTGCAGTAATTGTGCCACTGAATTGAGCTAATAACCATCAAAATGTGCCACAACATCTTGGAAGAGCACCTTTGCAGCTTATGCAAAAATGTAACACTGAGATTCCTGGGTTTACTGAAGGCAGATTTCTCCTCACCTGTGAACTGGACTTGGGTGAAACCGCTGTCCTCACGCTTTATTTTCAGCTTGTATTTGGAAGCCTGCTGTAGGAACGGGTGAGGAGTGCCGTGCATCCTCGCTCCATCACACAGCTCTGCAAGACAAGAACCCACAGCCATCAAAAGCACTGCGTCAGGAAAAGTCCAGTCCCTTAATGTTATCTCCATTTCACCTTGTGCAATATAGCCCCAATGACCTCAGTGCAGTCACACCCGACTCACCAGCAGGGAAACACGTCATAAAGAAAGAAAATGATCTTTAAGGTCTTTTCCAACCTGAGCTATTCTATGATGTGCTGCAGACATTTTATGGAAGAGCAAGCTGAAGGAGAAGCATATGAAGTTTCATATTAAATTTGCTTTTCCTGATGTCAAGGAGCTTTGTGGTCTATTGTCAGACTATGCCAGTTGGTCTCTGGGCCAGAGAACAGGTCCTCATTCATTAAGAGCAGAAAAATGTGGTCCCATATCCTTAGAGCTGCTTTCCCCCCACCCCACCCCCCCACAGCAGGCAGCTCCACGTCATTCCTCCTCATCTTTGTACATTCATCATGGACAAGGAGCAGCCCAGGGCCCAGCTGTCTCTTCTCAGCACCACCACCTTGCTGCGTAATCAGGAACAAGGCTTTCAGGCTCCTGCAACTCTTTCCCTCTGTTGACATAGCATGGAGCTAGCTAATAAAGAGCAAAGGAACTGTCTCTAAGCCTTCAGTACATCAGATTGCATTCCCCATTTGGCCTGTACTTCAATTCCCCTTCTAAATGCTTTTGGTAACAGCACAAAATAACTCACCACATTCGGGTTGTTATCACTGCTGGAAGACCACTCTTCTGCTGTAATGCTGGTTGTATATCAGCGTAAATGCATCAGCCTCACAGCCCATCTGCAATGCTCACATGGCAGAGCTTCAGGAGAAAGGCAGGGGCATCATGTGGGCTATGACAGGGAGCAGCATTGCCTGCTCAAGGTAATTTGCACTGGCACTGAGCAGGGCTGACCCTCAGCATAGCTGTGAGTCACTGCTGGGCACCAGGTGTGGGTCAGACATCATGATGCGCAGTTTTATTGACTTAGCCTCTTCCTAAGCCTTGCTAAAAAAATAAAATAGCTACTAAGTGACTCAAGCAGCTGCATATGAGAATAATTGTTTATTCAAAACCTCAACTAGAAAAACAAAAAGAAAAAAAAAGAGCAATAATGTATCATTTCCAACACAAATCCAGCAATGACCCAATAGACCTCTTACCAGTAGGACAAGCTTACAAGCATGCCCAATGTTTTTGCTGCTAAATAAATCAGGAAACAAAATATCTGACCTCCACCAGAATATAATAGCAGCCAAACACCATGAAAAATCAGTGGTACAAAGCCCTCATCCATACCTTGGCCTGATTTTCTAACCTATGGATTTGTTTCCATAGAGAATGAGCAAAGCAAACTGCAGGAGGGGACTTGCACAGGGCAATCCTGCAGTGGAGGACTGACTGTGCAAAGGAAAACAAAAGGCAGCTGCAGCATGGAGCTGAGTGTGAGGGAAAGTGGGCCCCTGGTTCTCCTGATCTCCTGGAAATAAGGCAGTAATAAAACATGCAAGAGGAGCAGATGCATGAAACACCACAAGAAAGTGTTGGGAGTGATGAAGTAATGGAACCCAAGGCAAAAAGCTTTGGTCGAATGAGTGAATAAAGGACAGGGAAGAAAAACGGAGAAAAGCAGAACCTGTTTTCCTAATTTTGGTTTAAAATAAGTGTGTCCACTTCCCTCCCATCTTAGCTTCAGCTGTGATGGAAATGTTTTCTTCAGAGCATCTGCTATGACACTGTGTTTTCGTTCTAGGAGAAAAGCAATACTGCCAACACCCCAATGCTGCCCATCACTGAGCTGTGTGTATGGACCCAAAGCCATTCCAGTTTCTCAATGGAGGGCTGCTGGAGGGCCCAAGGAGTGGGGAGGACAGAATCAGCACAGCTGACCAAGGGGTCAAAAGGATGTTTGTGACAGCATGTGGAAGGGGAGTTCTGAAGGGGGCTCTTCCACTTGCTGAGAGGTAAGCAACTGGATGCATGTCACTTGCTACAGACATTTATCTATTGCCCTAACTATAATCCCTTTCCTTTTCTCAGTCTGCATAAATGGTTCATCTCAACCTACAAGTTCTCCTTTGTTTTTTTCAATCCTCTCCCCCACCTGCTTGGTGCTTCACCACCTGCTGGGTTCAAGCACAGCAGCTCCTGTCTGTCCTGCACACGCTGGACAGCCAGCTGACAACACTGACACACAGATCTCTCTTTCTGCCATGAACAGAAGAGCATTTAACATCTTCCATTAAGCAGTTTGTTTCCTCTACAGATCCTACACTTAAAGGTCTAGCTAATGTATGATGCAGTCATTCAAGGGTAGGGTCACAAAAAACAAGTGTCCTATATCTACAGATGGATCTGCTAAATTCTCATCTGACCCAGCAGTGTCCTCCAGCACTTTTTTTTTCCCCTCCTAGTAACTGAAAAAAATCAAATTGTCAGGAAGCTGCACTCACCCCATATATCAATCCACTAAAAAACAGAAGCTGAAGGGATGCAGAGGAGGCAGAAACTGCAGCAAGTTATTTGTCAGATGCTGCTTCTGCTCCCTGGCAGACTGCTAAATGCAGAGGGTGTGAGAGTGAGCAAATCTAAACAAGAGTTTCCTTCCCTCACATCAGACATTCGTGCTGAAGAACATCAATAGCATGTTAGCAAGAGAGAATCACAGAACAGCCAGGGTTGGAAGGGACCTAAGGATCATAAATCTCCAACCCCCTGCCACATGCAGGGCCACCAACCTCCCCATTTAATGCTTGACCAGGCAGCCCAGGGCCCCATCCAACCTGGCCTTGAACTCCTCCAGGGATGGACGGGGCACCCACAGCCTCTCTGGGCAGCTGTTCCAGCACCTCACCACTCTCTCTGTAAAGAATTTCCCCCGATGTCCAACCTCAATCTCCCCTCCTTCAACTTCAAACCATTTCCCCTCGTCCTGCTGTTCTCTCCCCTTCCCAAGAGCTGACTCCCCTCCTGTCTGCAGGCTCCCTTTAGGTACTGAAAGGCTGCAGTGAGGTCACCCCACAGCCTTCTTTTCTCCAGGCTGAACCAGCCCAGCTCCCTCAGCCTGTCTTTGTAGTGGAGGTGCTCCAGTCCCCTGATCATCTTCGTGGCCCTCCTCTGGACCCTCTCCAACAGCTCCCTGTCTTTTTTTTGTACTGGGGTTCCATACTTGGATGCAGCACTCCAGATGGGCCTCACAAGAGCAGAGTAGAGGGGAACAATCACCTCCATGTCCCTGCTGGCCACCCCTCTTTTGCTGTTAGAAAAATGCAGATTTGGAAAAATTTAGGTCACAAAGTGTTTGGATTTGGGGGGGGGGGGGGGGGGGGGGGGAGCATAAGCAGTAACGCTGATCCTTTCCAATGGTTAACTTCAGCCTGAGGAAATGGAAATGCAGAAAGCTAGGTGCTTCCAGGTATAGTTCTACAGCTGAGGAAGCCTCAGCCTGTGTGGGTACCCTCAGGCAGGCTGTGTCTGCAGTGGAATGCAGGCTGAGAGCACTCACCAGGTGAGAGCATTCAGAGCTGTTCCAGCTGTGATTTAAGCAGAGGGCTTTACGAACATGGCTCATCCCACCATCGGTAGGACAGGAAGCAGCTGCACACTGTGCTCAGAGCATGGCAGCACACAGCAGAGGGGGGTAACGGGGGGCTGAAAGCAGACATCTCTTCAACCAGTACAAGTGAAGCATCAGAGGATATATGCCTACGACCTAAAGAAAATGAGGTGTGAGGGATAACATCAGACTCTCTTGCTACTCCAAAATCACTCTACAGATAAAACAGAATCTCCAGTAATAGGATCTGTGAAGTTACCAAGTACAAGAGGGATTGATTTTAACATCACCTCAAGCCATTCAGCACCATTTCTCATCTCAGTCGTAAAGTTGCCAAGGCCACATCAGAACCAGACCTGTTCAGAGCAGCGTCAGACTAACTAGGTACTATGAGATGTGGAGCTGTCTTCAGAAATATAACTGAAATAAACAATATTGCAATGTTTAGCACATATCATAGTGAAATACTGACACTTCGGTATACGCCTTCAGAAAATGGGAATGAGGATAATAGCCTAAAGATGTTATACAGTAATGAGACAGACTGAGGAGTCCTGATTTGATGAAAACCAGAATTATCTTGGGTCAAAAATGTTGAAGTGGAAGACAGTTTGATTTGCACAGAGATTGAGAGCCCTGAGAGTAATTGGAAGTGGACACATTACAGGAGAACTTCACAGAGGTCTGGAGAACAATTAACATTAATCATAGACTTCTTTTTAGATGCAAGCAAATTAACTACATAGTCATCGCAGCTACAATGGCTAGTGTTGCATTACCTTCAGTCCAGATAACTGGGAAAGTTATATGGGAAAGAAAGCACACAACAGTCTAAAAAATGCCTTTAGATTAGATAGTATCTTAAAGGACAACAAAACAAAAGGGGGAAAAAACCCACAGGAATTTAGAAGGGCAATAAAACTGTGAAGGGTCCAGAGCACAGATTGTATGAGGAGCTGATAAGGGAACTGGAATTGTTCAGTCTGGAGAAGGGGAGGCTCAGGGGAGAACTCACTGCTCTCTACAGTTACCTGAAGGGAGGCTGTAACAAGGTGGGAGTCAGCATCTACTCCTAGATAATGAAACAGGACAAGAGGTGATAGCTTTGAGTTGCACCTGGGGAGGGTCAGGTTGGCTATTAGGGAAAATTTATTCTCTGAAAGAGTGGTGAGATGCTGGCACAAGGTGCTTGGGGAGTGGTGGGGTCACCGTCCCTGGAGGTGTCCCAGAAGCTGGGGTGGAGATGTGGCACTGAGGGCCATAGTCGGTGGGATGGGCATGGTTGGACTGGGTGATCTTACAGGTCCTTTCCAACCTTAATGATTCTATGATTCTACGTACTCTATTTCACCTCTATGACAGTATATCAATAATCTCTCATGTATGGTACGATTCCACAGCTCCAAGAAACAGATAAACATCTGTCCTGCATGGAGCCAGGATTTCCACTTAGTTATCCTTGTGGATCCCTTCCAATTCAGGGTATGAGTTTATGATTCTATGATCTATCTTATAGGCAAGAACTGGAAATAAAGGAGAGGGATATGACCTTATGCACACCTTCCAGTACCTAAGGAACCACATTAACACAAACCAGCCTGAGCAGAGGTCTCTATGTACAATGCCATGTACATAGACTCCAGCCCCAGCTCTCCTGTCTGTGTCCTGGGGAGCTCAGAGAGCAGAAAAAAAATGCTTCATCTGTAGGAACTGGGAATTGTGAACGTGTCTGGTCTGCTCTGCATCAGCTGCTCCTTATGATGATGCACATAGAGCAGATGGTAGCATGGATAGCTCTGGGCAAAGCTGGAGCTAACTATCCAATTCCATTAATCTCTCCTCTGCCAGGCTTACTCTCAATATACGACAGCTACACTGGCAGCTGATGACCATTCATCCCTGTCCGTTGGCACAGGTGTTAGCTATATCTATTTGATTAGATCAAACTTTTTATAATCTTATCATTCTGAAATTAAAACCATTTAAATATACAACTAAACACTGCCCTGCACCCTCAGCCAGTTTTTGACAACTTCAGCAAGCAGGTGTGAAGTGGCACAACTCAGAAGGTAGAGGACAGGGAGGATCAGAGCCAGATCCCAAGTGATGGAGGCTGGCAGGTTTCCACTGAATCCCTGTGCAGCAGTGGAGACCATGCCAGCTTCCAGAGAAGCAGGTTTTCTCACAGCCCTAATAGCCAAACTGCTCTGCACATTTTTTACCTAAACACATCCATCACTAGAGCTCTCATCACCCCTCACACCTGGACACATGGGGAGATTCACACAGCCTCACCTTCTCACGCAGATTATCTTCTGGTGACACAGCAAAGAGAAGCAAGGCAGGGCGGCAGATGGAAGGAGACACCTGCCAGGTGCTTTCTCATCTTTGTATTTGGCAGTTCTGGTCTCCTTTATTACTCCTAGCATTCTATGGGCGTTCCTCTCTGGACTTCCAGTACTGCACAATTGTCCAGATGTCCCTATTAAACCTCAGGTGTTAGCTGACCCTGCTCAGACCACTATGAATAATGAATGCCATGGAGATAACATCTGTCAAAAAGAAAGCCCTTGTGAGTACTTCACCTACTGCTCTCCACTCCTGTTCAGCATTAACACCATCAATAGCAGAGACCCAATCGATCCCTTCCCTACTTGCCTGGCTGGAGGTGCTTTGCAGCAGCAAGAGGCTCCCACTGCCCTCAGAGCTGTCCTCATCACATGGCACACTCCATCACACAAAGTCCACGAAGGACAACACCACACACAGAATCTACACAGGCACTAGCCATTATCAGCTGGTAAGGATATGCTCCTCATTGTGAACCGATGCTGTCCATATGGAAAGCTTTAGTTCTCATCTTGGCCCAATCAAACTTGGTATTTGAGGAGTCATTAAGGCAAAAAAACACACAACCACAACAATAGCTAATAAACTACTAGAAATCTGCCAACAGACTTCACTAAGACAGTAAATTCCCTAGCCCTTAGCTGGTTCAACCTTAAAACCCATTGCTGTAGCATTATGCATTAGCCATTTGTAGCCTGGAGCTACAAGCCTCAATAGGCACTAAGGGGATGCAATAGCTATTAGCTACCAGCCACATCACAGTCCAGCACCTGAGCTGCTGTGCACTCAGACTGCACAGTAGCCAGGCCAGGATCCTCTCAAACAAAGTCCATAGCCTGTGTTGGCAGGCTAGATGAGCACTTTCTAGCCTTGAACTACCTGATGCAGAGTTAGTGTGTAAATCTTTATGGTTTCACTAAACTCACTGGAATGATATTGATTTACACCAGCTGAGAATATATCCCACTTATAATTTCTTCATCAATTCAAACCAGCATGACAAAACATACCAGCTGAGAGTGAGTCAGTGCACTTGCATCCCGTGGGGCTCTGAGGCGCACCTCCTTCTGATCCAGATAATAACTCAGCCCATTTAAACACTGAGGGCTTTTTCTTTCCCACTTTGATTCAGATTTTGTAAGTCATTGTGGAGAAGACAAGGCTGTGTGGCAGGTGCTTGGAGACCCGTACTGAATTATGCACAGCAGAAAATCTGCAAAATAAACTTCAAGAGCTGGAAATTCACCACGTGTGACTAAAAATTGCAGAGAGACTGAACCCTAATTTCCAGATTAAATATTTCATCAATTAAAGCTGCATTTGCAATCCTTTCTTATTTGTCTGCCAATCTGCCTCTACTGCTGAAACAAAGCCATCATCATAAAGAAATCAAAATGGATATTTGATGCCCTGTGCACATGGCAGCCTAAGGGCTTGAGGAGGTTTTTTGTGCGTTTGTTTTAAAGAACAGGAGTTTCAGCTAATTAATTTTTTCCACGTGTTTGCTTTAGATTGTGGAATTCCATAGTTCCCATTAAGTAGAGGCAGGTAAAGGAGAAAATGAAACTTTTGCCACACACACTGTGCTTACAGAGTTGAAAGGGCAATAATCATATTTATTTTAACGCAATAGCTGCTCACACAAGAACAAACGACTCCTGCTGATCCATCCCATTCACAGCACATCTTGCAAGTATACTTCAACCTTCAAGCCTCTCATGAGTCCAGCTGCACCCTCAGTGTGCATTCCAGGTCTGTAAGGTCCAACCCTTGGTGTTACTGCACTTAACAGTGATATACTTTGCTTAAATCCAAATTAAAGATTGCAAAGCCTCAATCAAGATGCTGTGAGCTGAGGCAGCCCCAGTATTGCCAAACTTCTTGCGAAGATGTCATTAGTAAAAAGCAGGTTTGCAAGTGAGAAAATTGGTTCTGAAAGCAGTGGTAATGGGGAACCTTGCTCTCTGCATCCAAACTCAATTACTTTAATACATTTGCATAGCGTTAGGTTTACGTGACAAGGTTTTGGTAGCAGGGAGCTGCAGGGCTGGGTGCCCCCTGTGAGCAGAGCCCCGCACTGCCCCACCTATGTCAGATCACAGCCAGCTCCAGCTGCTCCTCAGCGACTGCCAATGGCCAGAGCTGAGCCCTGAGCAATGCTGGGTGTGCTCTGGGAGAGCAGACTGAGAGCTGGGAGAGAAGATGAGAAATGGGAGAGAAGCAGCCCTGCAACCCTCAGTGCAGAAGGAGGGCAGGAGGTGCTTCAGGTGCAGAGCTGAAGCGCCCCACGGCCCAGGGGATGCTCGCAGTGGAGCAGGCCATTCTCCTGCGGCCCATGGGCACAACAGCATGGAGCAGATCTCCACGCACAGCCATGGAGGAGCCTACAGTGCAGCAGTGGACGTGGCCTGGAGAAGGCCGCAGCCCACGGAGCCCCACAGGAGCAGCCTGTAGAGAGGAGCCCACGGTGCAGCAGGAGGGCTGGGGGAGCTGCCGCCCGTGGGACAGGGCTGGAGCGGGGCCTGAAGGGTGGCACCTGTGGCACCGAGCTGTGCTGGGCTCTGCTTGGAGGGCTGCAGCTGTGGGATGCCCATGTGGGAGCAGGAGGGGAAGGGCGGTGTGCCCGTGGGAGGGACAGCAGGAGAGGTGACAGTCAGCTCCCAGGGGACATCGTGCCACTGCCAATCTGAAGATCAAGAGAAGGCAAGAGGAGAGAGGGAGGTCTGCAGCCACTTCTGCTGCTGGTGCTGAGCAGAGCCTCACAGGAGACACTGAGCCTCAGCCAACAGCACTGGGCACCACAGCTGCCTGCTGGCCTCCAGCAAGGTGCTCATCCTGGCACCTGACAAACCGTGTTTTGAGGAACTACTGCTTCATTCTAAAGTGATCTTCTCAAACCTCATGTACATGCCCCTCTTTAAACTGATTAGCCATTATAATCAACTAAATTTTTTGTTTAGTTTTGATTCTGATTGACTTCTTTTGGACCTTTTGCACATCCTGAACTTCCATACACATCCTTATGCTGAGATCCCATGTCTTTGAAATTAATGACACACATTCTGTCACTTTAAAAGATACATGCTTTTTGGCCACAAGCAAGAAAGACCAAAACTGTGAAATTCTGAGTTTATGACTTTCTTCTTCTTCTTTTTTTTTTTTTTTTAGTAAAAAAAGTTAATAAAATGCATAATGCCTTGAATATTTATTCTGGGACTATATATCTAAGAAATTGTTTGCAGTTCCAACACAGCGAGGTTTGTTAAAATTTGGAAGGGTAAAGTAATGGTGAGGAGATTGGGGTTGAATTATTGTTGGAATATCTGCTACAACTGAGTCCAAAAAGAATTTGATATACTCATAAATCCAACCACTTTCTAAGGTACATTTTGGAATTTTTACAGTCTGTGTTGGGCAGAGTACAGAGTACATGGGCTTCTTATAATTCTCGAACAGAATCAGATGAACTGCTCCCTTATCCATAAATCACACACAACATTACCAGAATTACTCAAAACCCCACAGGCTCCAGCTGAGATTAAGCCCTTATTGTACAGACAGGTGGCAAGAGATAATATCTGTTCTTAAGAATTTATGACATACATGAGAAAAAAGTTAAAGGCTATCAGCAGTATTTCCATTTTTCATACAGAAAGCCATGGCAGGGTGAACTGGTCCTAATTCCATCTCACTGAAACTCAACCAATTCGCTCACTGCAGTCTAGAAAACATATTGAGATCCTCCATAGAAAAGAGATGCAGAAGTACTGGCATTTAGTAATCACAGCTTTTTAATTCACCCATTTGCCCACTCTCTTTCTTAGTAACCACCTGCTTGCTTTAATGAAAATCCAGAGATAGGACCTGCTCACCAAGGGCCTGATGTTTACAGTTATTCTACTATGTCCTGTCAGATACATAACCTTAGATATCTCCTTCAGAAGTTGTATGGGAATTGCTAGGCCATGGCCTGAACCAATGCTTGAGCACCAGGTGAGAAGGTGTGGCTAAACTGGGGAACTCAGGTGCAAGCAATGTACCTTAACAACCAGAAGGGTCCGCCTCTCCTTACCCTCATTTAAGGGTTAGCAGCCAAGGGAGCAGCATCTTTCTTTAGAGATTGTGCTCTTCTAGAAATCAAGGAATTGTTCAGGTTGGAAAAGACCTTAAAGATCGAGACCAAGCACAGCCCCCCCATCCTACCCCAACTCTCACAGCCCTCCGCTACATCACGGCCCTGAGCACCACATCCAGATGTTTGTCAGCACACCCAGGGATGGGGACTCACCCCCCTCCCTGGGCAGCCCATCGCAGTGCTGAACAGCCCTTTCTGTACAGAGCTGTTTCCTGAGATCCAGCCTAAACCTCCCCTGGCACAACTGGAGGCCATTTCCCCTCGTCCTGCCACCTGTCACCAGTGAGAAGAGACCAGCCCCGCTCTGCTGCCATCCCCTTTCAGGCACTGGCAGAGAGCAGTGAGCTCTGCCCTCAGCCTCCTCTTCCCACACTGAACAGCCCCAGTTCCTTCAGTCTCTCCTCACAGGTCACATTCTCCAAGCCCTTCCCCAGCCTCGTTGGGCTTCTTTGGACCTGCTCCAGCACCTCCATGTCCTTTCTGTACCAAGGTGCCCCAAATTGAACACAGTACTCGAGGTGGGGGCCTCACCAGTGTCACCAGCCTTCAGAAAGGATGAGTCACCTTCCCCTATATTGCTTTCTAAACCATTTCCTAATTCCTACCTTTTAAATGTGCTCCTATCCTAGTAGAAGGCATTATTATTGTTTCATAGTCCTTAAAGAGAGATGGACATGATTTCTGGATGATTCTTCTGACCTGTTTCTCACCTCATCTCATCTGAAATCAGATTAACTTTTCTCCAATATCCTGTCTTCATTAACAGGGTCTAGGCGTTTTGACAGATTTCTGTAATCATGTAGAAGAGTCCCACCTACAGAACTTTGAAAGAGGGTATCCTAAGGTTTTCAAGATCTCCTACTGACATCTAAACGTACCATAACCTCCAGGCCATAATGCCTGAAGGCTTCCCTCTGCCCAACCCTGTTTCCCCTAAATTGCCCGTGTCTGGTCCAGGCAACACAGCAGCAGCTCTGCCAGCCCTGGGAGAGGGCTGTGTGCCTGGCAGGCTGACTGCAGCAGGCTCTAGCTGCCAGAGTTCCTTTCCAGACCTGAGCTGGAAGCAGCTCTCACTGTCAGTCCCACATGTGATCACATTCACCTCATGAACCATAGAATCATCATAGTATGGCCTGGGTTGCAAAGGCCCCCAGCGCTCACCCAGCCCCAACCCCCTGCTGTGTGCAGGTCGCCAACCAGCAGCCCAGGCTGCCCAGAGCCACATCCAGCCTGGCCTTGGATGCCTGCAGGGATGGGGCACCCACAGCCTCCTTGGGCAACCTGTGCCAGTGCCTCACCACCCTCTGGCTGAAAAACTTCCTCCTCAGATCCAACCTAAATCTCCCCTGGCTCACTTTCAAACCATTCCCCCTTGTCCTACCACTATCCACCCTTGTAAACAGACATTCTCCCTCCTGAATGGTGAAGAAGTTGCTTTGTTATTTCACTTGATTGTGTTCATTTGATGCACTTCAATCAATATTGCTAAAGACAAGCAGAGGTGAACATGAGAAATACTGCAGAGGTTTTCCAGAGGCTGAATGGCTGAGGTTTCCTAGTTGTCACAGTTTTGACTGGCATGGAATTAATTTTACTTGTAGAGGCCCATGTAGGGTTTTATTTTGTATTTTTAATTAAAATAGTGATAGCCCACTAATATTTTAGTTGTTAGAGAGCAGTGCTTACAGAGAGGCCTGTACTTTTCTGCTTCTTGTGTTGCCAGCAAGGGGCTGGGAAAGGACACGGTCAGGACAGGCAGCCAAAGAGACGTCCCACACTGTATGGCACTGTACTCTGCAATAGGAGGTGAGGTAAAGAAAGAGGAAGCAGAGGGCATTGAAATTGAGGGCATTTGTCTTCCCAATAAACCATTGTATGCAATGAGCCCTGTTTTCCTGGGAGTGGCTGAGCAACTGTCTGCCAATGGGAAGCAGTGAATTAATTCCTTGTTATGCTTTGATTGAGTGCAAAGGCTTCACTTTAGCCAGAAAAGTGTCTTTTTTTTTTTTTTCCAACCCCCAAGTCCTTGCACTTTCTGGTTCTCTGCCCCATCCCATCTGCGGAGAGCAAGCAAGTGGCTGCGTGATGCTGAGCTGGGTTAACCCACAACACCAGTCCACCAAAACCCTGTGCTCAGAGCTTGTTGAGAAAGAGATGCCACCAGCTGCTCTGTAGCTCTGAAACAAGCAGAAAAAAAATCTCTTTGCATTTTTAATACCTAATTTAATGGAGTAACCTTCTGCTCTGCTCCTCTGGAAGTCAACAATATATCCACAATATCACTACATCAGCAATACCTGTTTTGAAAACGAACTCCCAGGCTATTCTTAAGAGCTGAATCAGCTGCTTTGCTATTCCATTCTAAATGGCAGAGGGAAGCAATCCTGGAGCAACAATCCCAAGAGCACCAGACCCTGCAAGCATTTCGCAGCAGCAAGAGGTTCAAAACAAGTTGGAAAGGAGACTTGGAATCCCCAGATGAAACAGTAAGAGCCCAGCAAGGTTAGTAACTAAGTGCAGAGTACTATATATGTAAGATTATTACAATAGTGAGTCTAATGTTTAATGTAATGAAAATGAAGGACTTTCAGAAATATGAAGTTATGCTCCCTCCTAGATTTAATCACCGGACTTGACTGCATGATTTGCCAGGTAGTTGCACAATTACAGCTTGCAACTGCAGAAGTGTCTCTACACCCCAAGGCCTGGTTTCCAGAGCAAAAAGAGACAAAAGAGGTACTGTATGTGGACTCACTCCATCTCCTCCCCTTTCAGTACGCATGCATATCTCAGAACCAGCCTGTGGACCCCCGCATGCTGCCTGGCTGAGCAAACCGGAACGCTTTCTGCAGTGCAGCTGCTCTAGGTTCTGGGTGTAGTTCTGGCACACTCCAGCAGTGCCTGCCAACACTGTTACAAATACATGGTCTGTGCAATCAGCAGAACTGCCTGGCCTTCAGGTTAAATCCTAGCACCACTAAATGGGTTATCATCTTCCTTAGGATCGTGAGAGTATTAAGACCTCAAGGAAACTGATGCACCATCACTAATTTGCAGGTTGGGAACAAAACCATTCAGCTCCTGAAATACCACATGCTTCCTTTTCCCTTCTGCTCTCAGCAGAACTACGTAAATGCTCACAGTACACAAAGTGATCAATCATCTCCTTTCTCTCCTGCTCAGCAAATCTTACACTCCAGCATCCAAAGGGATTAAAATCAGGAAGTCCAGATTCTATCACAGCTGTAAACTCTGTGCAGAAATACCCAGCTGTCCCATGCAAACACTGCAGGAGTTCAAACATTCAAGCTCAAGAAGAGATGTCAGGTAACCTGCAGGAATGGCTGGAACATTACTGCAGTGTTCACGGTTAATGTGGGATAATCACAAAGAAAGTGATAAAAATAAAACAATGCAGGTATTGTACTGAAAACAAAACCACTGTCTAATCCTTGCCAGAAATGGATGCAATAAATGCATTTATTTGATAAGCACAGGTAAATTTCTCACACCTGGAGGATATCACACACTAACAAAAGCAAATTAAGTCATGCAAGTTGAGGTGGGACTGTACTAACTGCTGCAAAGCAAATTAGGAATATTCAAGACACAAAAAGAGGTTTGGAGTAGGTTACCCTCCCTGAGCTCCAGGATGGCACAGCTGGGTTGCTGCCTCTCCCTGAAATGGTTCATCAAGAGTTGTACTGGGGCTTCTTCACTACAGACACAGCTAAATACATACTGCCTGATTTCACACACAGCAGGTAAAACAGCAGCTGCTGACTCTACTTGCAGGGGTTGATGGCTTTCTGAACCAGAGAAAGGCTGAGGCTGTGCTCTCCTCTTTGCAGATAGCTTTCCAAGGCTACCTGGACGCAGGCCTGAGCACCTTGCGGGGTACATCACTGCTGGAACAGGGATTGGGCCAGATGGATTCAGATCTGCCCAGCCACCTTCAACTGCCCTGCAATCACAGACTTTACACCTTTGTGTTCTGACTGATAAGTAAGTAAAAGCCTTTCTTATACCAAAATAAGTCAGTGTAGCTATACCTGACCTTATCACAGAGATGGACAACGTAAACACTTCTGTTTTCTGCCTAGTAAAGCTGCATCCCACCTGTAATGCTATAATGGGATAAAAAGTACTGTAATAGCAGCAGGGTGGTAAAGCCTTTAATGACAGCAAATGAGAACAAGTCCCAGTGCAGCAGAGCCACAGAAGTGAAGGAAAAGTTCTGCTTACCTATGGAAGGCCTTAGGTATGCAGGGCTCTCCAGCAAGGGATTCTCACCTCAACTGTCAGCCCCTAAATGAGGGCTGGGAAGGCGTGGATCCTGGCTGCACCCCTTCATCACTCAGTGGCACTGCATGCACCTGAGCTCCTCTGGAATGGCCCTGCTGTCTCACCAGGTGCTCCATCACTGCTTCATGCTGTGATTTAGCATTGCTGCTACACCACCTATGATGGGTTGTGGTCTCAGCAGGCATCTCTCAGCTGACAGTAGAAGAAAAAAAATATCCCAATAAACCATAAGGGAGAAATGAGATCAGTTTTAGGATGTGCAGCTCTAATACAGAAAATTGGTGCATGGAGAATCAGTTACTTCCCTGAACTTGAAAATAGAATAAATGAAAGTAAAAAATTAAGGAAATGTCTGTTAAGAATCATTTTCATTTTCTCCTCCATTTTTAAGCTCTAGCAACAGAAAATTATACAATCTTTTAAAAACTTACCTACACCCAAAGCAGTTGCTCTTCTGTATGAAAATTAAAAGTTCTACATCTGAGTCTGCAGCAGGAGACAAATAAAGAATATACATGTTTGTAACGGCAATGGATTTTTCAAGGAAAATTGTGAATCAACTGTAAAATATACTTAAGAAATCCTCTATTAGCAAACAGCCATTGAGAACAATGGAAATTTAGAGACTCTCCTAAATTTAAAAATTCGTTGTGAAACTGGAATCACAATACGATTTTCACAAGGAAAAAATAGAAAGATATTAATTTCATAAAGATTATTTTTCTAGAATTAATGTTTCAGAAATATCAGCACACAGAGGCACACAGAAGCAATAAAAAGGAACGAATGGACTTACAGCACGGTTATCTACCCCTCTGGCTGTCCAAAGGGGCAAAGCATGGGGCCTTTGGTGGAACATTTTGGCCAGCTTTGCAGACAAACAGCAACATCATTAGGCCAGGCAGCAATAACAGCAATATTAGCAGATAACTCGTATTTATGTCAGTTCATACAGTGCCTCAGGAAACCTCAGATACGATTCTGCTCTTTGCAGTTCCATGCTGACATCAGCACTGCAGCAGACAGCTTCCAAAGGGCACATAGCCCCCCTCGCTTCCCAAAAAATCTCTCTCCAGCAATTCTGCTTGCAAAAAAATAAGCACAAGCTGCTCTCGCTGTCCATGAGCAGATGCTGTCCGGAGAACAATGCTTGCTTCATACCTGTAGGACCTACAGGAGTCCTAGAGGTCACAGTCCAGGCTGCTGAAGAGCAGCAACAATGAGAATCCATGCTCTGGTTTCAGTGGGTGAAGTGTTGTGTTTTCCTATGACGGCATGCATTAGAGCAAATTCAAAGGACTCAGCCTGAAATAAACAAACACTGTAATAGCCTCTTCTCCTCTGAGTCATTGCAGTCCAAAGCTTGTCTGAAAGAAAAGCACTCTTCGTCTCTATTGTCTGTCTCAATTGGAGCTGGTGGCTTTTATGCAGTGCTTGCCTCTAAGTTCCATAATGCTACTTTCGGAAGCAGGGGATGTTTCTAGGCTGATAGATATAGAAGAAATATCTATATATGGCCATTATATATGGGTATACCTTTAGTATTTTACAGGTCTCCATGGCTTCCATTACAAAGCATTAAAGCAACACACTGACTTAATATTAGCAGGGAGCACCCAGCTTCAGGATTGCCATAGGATTTTGGAACAGCCAAAGAATTTCTTCACTTACCTAAAAGGTTTTTACAAGGTGCTTTTTACATAGGCTTCTGCAAGAAATGATGTTTAACTTGAAATACATTGCATTTTTTATTTTTTTTTTGACACTTATTTCACCTGCCTGCCTGTTTTGTGTTCATTCCAAGATATTGTGCCTATAAAACCTACTTTTAAAATAAACTCTTCTGTTTGTGGTTACTGTGCACAGATTCTTGAGGAACGTTTTAAGTATATATTAACTGGTGCCTCTGGGGTTGGTTTAGTACTTAATTTTTAAAGTGCTTTGTTATTGAGCCATAAATATTCCTGTAACAGGAACTATGAGTTCTGAAAGTTTCCAGTGGGACACTTTCAGTTTTTTCCCAATGAAGGTAATGAATAAGGTAAGTAATGTTCTAAATCTGGTAAGTAATAATCAGGAGGATGACGCATTCAAGTGGAAGGAGTTCACTGACCATTCCTCCTGTCACTGCAGGGCTCCATTGGATGTTACTTTCACACCTCCAGGTACAAGTGTGACCCCTCCCAGCACGGCCATCTCCATTTTGCTTTAGCATCTGACCAAAAACACCAAGATGGGCTTCAGAGAAACAAAAGGAATGCCTTGGAAAGAAGGGATGTCTGGATTCCTATGGTCAGCAAGGCTGATTTTTCTATGGCCAATATACCAGTGTCCTCGAGGGCCCTGCAAGTGAATAAGGACACAGTTAGTGACACCCAGTGCTGTGAAGGCCATAAGAGAGCAGGTGCCATATTCTAAATCAGCCCTGCAACTGTTGCATCCAAAGGCACCACTGTCGGTGTGAATGCAGGACAGTTCTGTTTAAAAAGAAGCTGGCTGCTGCCACAGACTGGGAAGCCCCCCATGCTGTCACTGCCAGGTCCCCATTCTGTTCACATCCAATTCCCCGCACCATTCGAAGTACAAATGAAAATTTTTCTGTAAATCAAAGAAAAAATTCTTAATAAATCTCATCCAATCTATGGGTGGGTTTTTTTTCAGTTTATTAAACTTTTCACACTAAAACTTCCACTAATTTCTTATAATTCCTGTGGGTTTGTCAGCAACAAACCTAAATACTGCAATTCCAGTTTCCAGATCTCATTTGACCTCTACAGGAGGAGCAGAGTTCCAAAGAAAGAATTCATTGCTTGCAGCAAGTAATAATGGATCAGAACTGTAACATATCAGAATATGTATTTTTAAATCTTTACATCTTCAATTCACCTTTTTATTTTATTTTATTTTATTTTATTTTATTTTATTTTATTTTATTTTATTTTTTCTTTCTTTTTTTCCCCTTTGAAAAGGATTATTTAACTCACAGGACTGAGTGCTTAGGAACACAGGTGTGCTGTTGCTTCTAAGGCTGCTCAATGTACTCCCTGGCCATTCAACTTGCGATGAGCAACCAAAACTAGAGGCTAGGAGCCAGGTAACAAGCCCGTTCGCTGTGGGGAACAGCTGGAACTCCCCCATGTCAGTGCACGGGGTTGGCATTTTCCACTCACTTCATTTAGATGTTTCTTCACAGTGTACACTCTTTCCACTTGCCTGTTTCTTGGCATTTGCTGGCAGCTTTGCTGTAACGTATCAGCAGAAGCAGGTGAGGTTTCTGAGGAAAGGTGAGAGACAAGCCAAAATAACACTTGTATGAGCAATGACAGCCTCTCATCTATGCTTGTTGAATGCATCTTTTAAGATGTTGGTGTATCTTCCTCAAACGGTGAGTTTCAAGAAAATTAGGTATAATAGGAATGAGATTTAGAATAGTACCTGAGTGTTACTGCCATCAGTTGGACTGAAAACCCTACAGAAGGCCGACTTGACAAACAGCATACAGGCACAAGCACACGTGCTCTTCCATTTCCCAAGTCTGTTACACACTGTAGCACAGAATCATAGAATCACAAGGTTGGAAAGGACCTACAAGATCATCCAGTGCAACTGTCTTCCCCTCACCATTACTACCCACTAAGCTACTAAACCATATCCCATAGAAACACATTCCAAGTTATTTAAGCTCAATGAAATCTGTCCAGAAGTGTGGCTTTTGTCCTCATCTCTGCATTAGGGAGGTGCTACAAGGCACGAGCAGAGGTGGTGGGCATGTTGTGGTACACAGAGTATGAAGCTGTCTGAACTTCAAGGAGCTGCGATGCATTAAGCAATGGCAAGCAAATGAGGGGATATCAGCCTTGGCTGACATTGACATCTCCATAGTGCTAATCTCTCGAAGTTAAAGCCCCTCATCTGGGCACATGAAATTCCCCTCTGGATGCTTCAAAGTTGTCATCCCCTGTTTATAACAATGTAAGAACATGTGTGTGTTTGAGTGAGTTATTTCACAGCAAATCCTGCATATTCTTCCTCCCCAGCCACCTAAGCCCTTAACAAAGCCATAATTTATGTAAGTTAATTTGATCTCGGTGCTACTGGGAATGGCAACCCGACAACGGAACTCATTTCTATTGAGTTGAAAAACAAAAGATTGTTTTGTTTGTAAGAAAATTGTCTCCTGTTTAGCTTGTCAGACCTAAGGAGCTTCTTCTACAACAGAAATGCTTCAGTGTTGTGTTTAAGACTCATAGGCAAGATATAGTGGGGGAATCTTTTGCAATCACAGCCCTTAGTGCATCAGACCTTCCACTCACACAGTAGACTGCTATCTTCATATCTTCAGTTTGGCCCTTGTGGGCAATATTAATTTCACTTCTGAATCAGCAAACAAAAGATAATCAAATTTATATGAAAATAAGAACTGTTGTTACCTTAGCTAATGTTGGAGCCTGCCGTGGACACAGAATTCCACTGAATTGTTGAATACAATTGATAGATACAAGATCAGAACAATTACCTTATACTGGAACTGTTAGGTCAGCAATGTCACTACTTACTGTCTTAATATCTCAATGTCAGCAGCACAGATTTCATACTTCTGGCTTCAGCGTGGAGCACATTCGTTTTGTTCCAGAAATTCAAGGAAAGACATTTGGTTTCCCAGATCAGCAGATAAGGATCTGGGAGGTCAGCGAAGTGGGCTATGTATTTATTGGATCATCAATTCCACAAAGTCATTTTAAGAAATACGGAGATTTTTTCTCTCTTATTTGGCTCAGTGCCTTATTATCCATAAAAACTGAATTTGTGAGCCTTTCATTTAAAGGCTTTAACTTCCGGTCTAAATCTTAAGTCTGTTCTGAGAGCCACACACTTACTTCTAGAATCTCTTCTTGAACTTGCTTTAAAATCTTCAAAGTCAGTTCCATCTAGACAAGCAACCTCTTTCCATTTCAGTTTCTGAGAATAACAGATGCAGTGTCTAGAATGGGTTTCTCTTGCATGTGTATGGAAATCACTTCAGAGTTTGCTGACCTGTCCTATGCTAAGCAATGTCCCTGTTCACCACAAATCTCTCACCTTTTAGCATCACCATGCAGAAGTAATATTTTTATCAGTCATGAGTCCGTTCAGGATGATGATTGTTGTCAGATAGGGCTCTGAACAATAAGAACACTTACGCATGGGTCAGAACTGAACTTCTGGAGAGTGAAAAGGGTAAATCTGTGGTAGGTGACAAGGGCAAATTAGGAGGGGGATTCAAAGAGAAGTTGTGGCTGACCAGCTCAACATGGAAAACGCTTTCCAGAGATGCCCATCTCTCTCAGTCTTTACAAAGCTTACACACCTTGTCTACATTAGATGTCTGCTTTTGGACACCTGCATTTATCAGGAATCCCCACCCATCATGAAAGCTAATAACTTTTAGTATCAAGGACTCGGAAAGAAGAGAGATTGATCATGTGTTCAACCACACTTAGCAACAGGCTGAAAAACTGCTTTAGATGTGATAAAAGTTGGCCAGGAAGAAGATAAATAAAATCTTAACACCTGGTATTTAGCAGTTTTCATCGAGGACGGTATCTGAAGTTTGCGTGAGATAATTAGTATTGCTGGAAGTCGTAAAAGGGAAGAAAACAAGGCTTTCTTGATCGATCCATCAATTCCTCAACTAGTCAGGTCAGCTGGGCTGGAGAAGATTGGAATTTACCCACTCTAATGCAACAGTTTGGAATAAAAAGATTATGCTGCAGTTCCCCAGCTCTAGATCTAAGGCGTTAAGGTGAATGTAAAACACAGATGATTATAGCCAAACTTTCTTGCCTCAGAATTCACGCTGAGCAATTGTTTGAGTCAGGATGTTGGCTTTGGACAAGCTGTGAACAATTCTCATGGTCTGTGCTTCAAAACAATGATAGATGCTGAGCCGCACAGCATCATTTTCGACTTCAAAGTCTTTAAACAGCACAGTCTAAATTTGTTCTACTTGCAGTCCTAAATTTGTTCTACTTGCAGTCGGTGAAAAAGGTCTTGTGTTCTGCTGGAGAAGGGGGGGGGACCATTATTTGACCAAATTACTCTGGAAATTAAGACAAATCTTCTTACTCGTTTTGAAGTAAATGCTACTGAGCTTCAGAGAATTTAAGGCTCTTATCAGACAAGACCATTGAGATTACTTAGTTTATTGTTGGGTTTTAGGAGGTAATTTGACCACTTGATGTGGGCACACCTGAAAAAGTAGTTGGTAAAAGTTTTTGCTGGAGGAAAAAGAAAGCTGGACAAATTTTACCTTGAAATTGGACATCACTTCCCAGCACAGATAGTGATTATATTGCCAGAGAAGGTCATGCCTTTACCAGTCTTTGTCTTATCCTACTTTAGACACTGAAATGAGAAACTTCAGAAGGAAACGGTTTTCTTCAGTTCCCTGTCAGTGGGGACACAGAGGTACTTCGGAGAGGAAACCACGCTTGAATCAGGCTGAACCATGCTCTGAAGTGCTCTTCCTCCTCACTGATCATATGTAGAGCCCACGTCTGAGATCAGGAAGCAGTGCTGAGTAAAGAGCCACACCACTAATTGAGAGGTCTCAAGAGATTGCAGAGTTTGGGTGGGAAAAGAGCAATCCATTGAGTCATAGATCACCAGCCCGGGTTTTCAGAGCATCTCCTCTTCAGATCTGTCTAGCACTGTCTGGATACGATCCTGAGCAACAGCTCTGGGTATCCACGATTATGGATATGGGTAACGGCGTTGGATCAGATGGACACAGAAGTCATTTTCAACCTCAGTCATCATGTGATTCTAATGACTCTTCAAGAGCCTGCAGTACAATGTTTCCTGCTTAGAGAAGGTTGTTCCCATTAATTCCAATATACTTCAGCTTGTCTTTGCTCTAGGGAGATTTTAGACAGGAGCAAGGGCTTGCAAGAGACAAGCAAGTTTCAGCAGTTTACCTGCAGAGAAAGAAAGCTGCTCATCTCACTGAATCAAAAGGCTGGCTAATTTGGGTGTTAGCTTTATCTTCAGAGTCCTGTTCACAGTCCTTAGCTTTGTGCACGTGGATGGGTAGTGATCTGTATTAATATGCAATAATAATATACGAGAGAAGACATATAATCATTTCTTCTGCATTGAAATAGTGATAACCTCCATCAAAGCAAACAGCAGCTCCAAAAGGGACCATTTATTGACACGTCAGGAGTGCACAGAAGAAAGATGGGATTAGTTCACATTCACAGCCCGTTTCTGCAAGCTCAAGCTCTATGCATGCAGATGGTAAAAACTCATCCTGTTTGTAACCTCAGTTTGCTTTCCTTCTGATTGTTTGGCTTCTTCTGAACTCTCTGCCTCATATTTCCCATTTTATGGGACATTTCCCAGCATACTGTTCTGGCAAGCAACCAGAGGTCAGTTATGAAATAGAATCATAGAATCATAGAATGTTTTGAGTTGGAACGGGACCCTTAAAGGTCTTCTAGTTCAACTGCCCTACAGTCAACAGGGACAGAATTGTTTTGTGTGAGATTCCCATTTACGTTCACTGGACTCAAATACCTAACTGAAAGACCTGAGTAGTCTCAGCAAGTGAAGAAGACAATAACAAGACCTAGATCAGATCTTTACCTTCAACAACATTAATAAACCCTGCGCCAGCGCTTTCCTCTCTCTACCACCCAGACTGGACCGGCAGACTTTTAGATAGTTGAAGCTGAGTTAGATTAATCCCAGTGTTTTGACACCCGAGGCTTTATAAATCTTCTTTCTGTACAGGCCATACATGTGACAGCTTACATCTTTTTACTCATTTTGCAAGCAAAGTGAGATCAGTCAGCTTTAAACTGTGTGGCCAATGATGATCCGTATCCCCCAGGAGAATACCAGAAGTTCTTATGGTCCCACCAAAACTGTGCCCAGAAAACAAAGTGCAGCCTGCTGTAATAGACCCTATGCAGAAGAGGGAACATGATATGGGACTGCAGATACTGAAATACATCGTGAGCTTTTTAATTGTTTCAGCCAACAGAACCAAACACCAGACTGGGCAACTCACATTCCCATCCTCATCATCAGACACCCAAAAAATCACCTGAAAAATATTTTGAGTTCTCAGTAATTCCTTCAGAAAAACAAAGGGGAAAGTGCTTATACCAGAGAGGGGAAGCTGCAAAATGACCTAAAAGGCCCAAGGCTGTGTGAGGAGTACCAGGCCAGGAGAAGTAAAGCGGGCAGCTGGGGAGACCCCCCTCATCCCACCTTTCACAGTGCCACCACTTTCACAGTACAGCGAATCCTTTGGAAACTGCATCTTTCTATTATGTATCAACAGGGAAGTCAGAGAGCGCTTTTACCAGCAGGGTCTCAGTGCTGCACTCAGAGAGCAGCCAAAAGCTTCTCCGAACAGTAAAAATGCAAAGCCAAGCACCGAGTGCAGAACTGTTCCTGCAGCACTGGGCTCTTCTGCCACCCAAAGCCCAGAGCCGAACTCTCTGCTGCCTGGTGCCACGGCGTGTGCACAGACACCTGCACTGAGATGCAGCACTGGGGCACCGACTGCCATCGCCATCTGCAGAACCTCTGCTGAGGTTTTACACACTGGTGGCCAACTCCTTTTTGGCCTTTATTCCTTTATTTTATAACCTTTATAACCTTTATTCTGTGTGTGTGATGCAGGTGGAGGAAGCAGCATAGATGGGACCAACTGCACATCACTCCAACACCCGCCCCAGCTGCTCCTGTGTCACGCCGTGCTCCTCGCTGGTGTGTAAGTGAACAAATGCCAGCACAAAACCACAATCCTCAGTGCAGCAGCGGGTTGGGGCATCGGCACTGTGAGGCTAGGAGAAGCCCACACGTGTTTCGGCAGCGCCGTCCCGAGTGCCGACTCACGTCGTGGAAATGAAGCAGCGATTTACAGCCGCCACGGGACCCGAGGAGGGAGAGAGCGGCACGGGTAGGGACAGCCCCGCCCGCAGCCCCGCCAGTAACGCAGAGACCCGTTCCGTTTCTTTCGCGTGCTTCTATTTTCTCTCCGAACGGCAGCCGGGAGGCAGATGTTGGCCTCGCAGCCCACCGGGGGCTCCGACGGCAGCGGGATGCCGGCCTGGCGCCGCCGTCGGGGCCGCCTCTTGCGGGGCGGGGGCGAATCCTGGGGGCCGCTGCGGGTCTTCCTCTTCGGGGCGCGCCGGGGCCCCCGGACGAGCGCTCTCCGCTCCGGGCGGAACGGCCCGCTGCCGCCGCCCGCCCCGGCTCTTCCTGCGGCTCCCGTGCCGCGGTCGCGGTCGCGGCGGCGGTGCCGGGGCGCCCGGGGCCCCGGTGGGGCTCCTCGGTGCCGGAGGCGGGGGCATCGCCGATGCCGGGGCCGGCTGCGGGGCCGTCCTCCCGCCCTCCCGCGGCACGGCCGTCCCGCCGGTCCAGCTGGCGGCGGATGCCGGGGCCGTACGGGGCTGCGGCGACGCCGACGAGGCGCCGTACGAAGGGCACCGCGTCGCCGTCGGTGATCGGCCGCAGCTCCCGCGCCGAGGCCGCCCGGTCGAGCCCGTGCCGGCAGAGGAAGCTCGCGGCGGCCCACGGTCCCGCCTGCGCTTCCCACCGGCGGCTCCCGGATCTCCTCCTGCAGCCGGTGCAGCAGGGGCGCGAGGTCTGCCGGGCGTCGGCCGAAGAACGCAGCCCGGACCTCGGCTGGGAAGTCGTGCTCGGGTGCGATGAGCACCGGCTCCGCGGGCCCCCGCTCGTCCTGCGGGCCGTCATCCGAGCGTCCCGCGGGCTGCGGGACGGAGCGCTGCAGGTAGTCGTCGTCCGCCCTCACCGAGCAGCGGGTGCCGACGATGCCGCGCCCGCACACGGCGCGGCTCGGCTTCTTCTCGGCCCACCAGATGGCGCAGCCGTAGCAGAGCCGGCGTTGGCGGGGGGTCCCGTAGGCGACGTCCTCCCGAGCTGCCCGCGGACGGGGCGGGTGCAGTCGGGCGGCACGTCCGTGGCCCCGGGCTCTGCGGGGGGCCGGGGAGAGCCGAGGTCGGGAGAGGCCGCGGTCGATCGCCGCCCCGGGGGCGGGCGGCAGCGATGCCCCGGCCCCTCGGCAAGAAACCCTCCCGGTCCCTGTTCCCCACCGGCCGCCGCGGGGGCCGCGTCCTGCCCCTCTCACCTCTGCTGCTGCGAGCGCGCCTTGCTCAGAGCCGGCTGCCTGAGCCGGGGGGGCTGGGGGAAACGCTGGTGATGCCGTGGGGTGGGCAGCAAGAACTGCTGCCAGCAGCCCCACGGCACGACACGACCGGTTCGTTCAGTGCTCCGAGTCTTGCAGCTGTGCTCAGCTGGAGCCCAGGCACGGGGGCACGCTGGCCTCTGCTGGCACCCAGCCGCTGCGGCGAGGGCTGCTGAGGCCACAGTCGTCTCTCGTTGACGTCACAACCCCTTGGTCGGCCACCTCACATCCATCCCTGCCTGTCCTGGGGCACCAGCCTGGGCCTCCGTCACCCCGCAGCATTCCGTGATGTTCCTTTGTAACGGCGATAGACTTGGAGAAATAAAAGCTGCACGTTTCTACTGCGCGTGTGACTTGTAGCCAACGTGTCATTAGATGGTGCCACGAGATGACGTGGCAGAGCTGGGCAGGTTCGACACGCAGCACTGGATGCCGTTGCGGTTGGCCCGAGGAGCGGCTCCTCAAAGTCCCTGCCTGCCCCCCGCGTGGATGATGGACTGCGTGCCCTGTCTGCACAGCGGGCACTGGGGCCTGCCGCCAGGCCACCGCTGGCTGCAGAGGAAACAAAGCTGGTGGCAGCACGGCACGGTGTGTGCCACGCTGTCCCAGCTCCCCAGGCAGGTGGGGCGCCGGGTGCCTAAGGCCGCTTCCACGCTTCCACCAGTTGCGGTGGGCGCGGGGCAGCGGGAGGCGACAATTCGCTGCCCGACACCGATGCGGTGGCAGCAGGCGTCACACTGGAACGGGACAAGAGGCCCAGGGGCACGGGCCGACCCGGGCAGGGTCCCTCAAGCAGCGCCCCCAGCTGCCGGCGTGAGGCATCGCCACGCCGCCTGCCTGCAGCGCTGCGCGGCTCTGCGCGGTGTCCCGTCCGCCTGCTGCCAGCAGGGTCAGGGTAAAGCACAGCTGGCTCTGAGACGGCCGCTGAGAGCTGCGCTGGCAGCACCCAGAGCACGTTCCAGCCCCACACTCGCCCCGTCCACGCTCCGGCCCTCGCACACGCGCTCGGTCGGAGGCCGGGCACGAACCGACGGTAAAGCAGGGTGGGCTGAGCGGTCGCAAGCCGCGGCGCAGAGGTGTCACCGACGGTGCCCTGGCCGTGTCGCCGGCCCGCACCTTCACTCAGGCTCCTCACCGCCCGTCCCGCAGTGCCGCCGCCATCCATCGCTCGGCCGTCGCGGTGAGCCGGCCTCGCCTGCCGCACGCGTGCCGGCAGCGCTGAAGCCCCAGCACACGTCGCTGGGCTTTCCCCAGCACCTCTGCTCGTTCCATTCCTGCCCACGTCTCGGGTGCTGGGCACCAGCGTTTCGCACCGATCGCCGGCGCCTGGGACGCGTCTCCCCGCGGGCCCCATCGCGTCGCTCCGGCCGCGGCACGCAGCCCCAGGCATCTACAGCACGCGATGGAATAACAGCCTGCCGCGCCTCATGTGCGCCTTCTGGTCCTTTGCTTTCAGCGGATATTGCCGCGTCCCCACCAAGTGGGCGAGGCGGTGAAGACTTTCGAGCACATCGTCCCTTTAAATGAACTGGACATGAAGGGGAAAAAAGAAGAAAAAAGATTGGTTCTTCTTCAAAGCTACGCGTGCTTTAAATTTTAAGATGTGCATTCTTGAGCAGGTTATATTTGTGTAGGTTTATTGTAATTTATTGTACTCTTGTGTGTTTCGTCTGTAAGGCGTTTCTTTAATACGTCAATGCCTGGAGTCTTAACAAGCTTAAAAAATTAGCAGGCTGCATGGCCGGGTTCCATTTACAGAACGTAATGATGCAGCTCTAAAGCAGGAGTTGTCACAGAAGGTTTCATACAGTTCTCAATGAGCAAATACGTGTTCTAAGGGGAAGATCAGACCAGTGCAGTAGGAGACACAGGTGGTTGGTAGAGGTACCTTGGTAGAAGCCAGGTACTGAAAGGCTCTTCAGAAACACTGGTGTGTTTACATCTAAGTCCCCAGAGCGGATGAAGGGCTGGAAAAAAGCACATAAATCCAACAACAACAACAAAAATCCCAATTTCTGCTCATTAATCCTTTAAAAATCACTTTTTTTCTTTTAATTCATGTCTGCCTAGAAATGTAAACAGGTGCTATTGTTAAAATGTAGAACTTAACCACTAAATGTAGTCAATTTAGAAAACATTCATTTTGAAATTAACCCCCCAAAGTGCAAAGGGCTCCATCCCGAGAACTGAGAACACGGGCTTTGATAGGCTTGTATTTATTTATTGTTGTAGGAAGGAATTCAATTGATGTGTTCCTATAGAAGGGTTATGCTAACGGACCTGGATGTTGCCTCTAAAAGGAAATGTCAGCAGTGGTCCTGAGCACGCAGTTAAGTCCACCATCTCAAAATAAAGCAATAGATATGATTATTTGTAATCATTTCCTCACCCAGACAGATGCCATAGATTAGCACTATTTTCAGCATTAAACTTTTACAATATCCTTTAGCAACTTGTGCTTCAGCTTTGCTGTCTCCATTTAGTACATACAGTGCGCTGGGACCAAGCCAGCCGAAAATTCCTTGTGCTGTGTTGCAAAGTGCTGTGTAATACATATCCAGAAGACATTCATTTGCCTGTCTCAGCAGGATTATAGGAGAAGGAAAGCAAAGCAAGTGAATAAAGCATTAGGATTAATTTACTCGTAGTTCATTCTCTGCTATTTACCCTCCCACTGACTGGCACATGAAGATGTGACCACGCACATCAGCTCAGCCGGACTGCTGTGGTTTTCAGCAGTTTTCTCCAACCGGTCTGTCATCCTCTGAAGTCTTTTTTAAAAGGAGCTGCAGCCTCCCGTCTTTCTGAAGCTCATCCTTGCTGTCCAAAGGACAAATGCTGGGGCAGGGAAGGTTCGGTTCAGCGCCAGCGCTGCACCACGCTGTGACCAACATTGCAGAGAGAGCGTGCCATCGTGTGGCGATACGACCTCACCACAGCAGGGAGATTTTTCACCACCGTGCCTGATGAAACCGGAATTGTACAGTGAGGGAAGAGCCTCCAGGTCCCTCTAATTTCCCCGCCTTCTCTCATCTGCTGAAGGGAATCTCAAGGCAGTTTATGTGTCTCCAGTATTTCTTCATCTTAGCCAGAGATTTTGGAGTCCTCTACTGCAGAAAGAGCACATGAAGTTAGAGGCTCTGGTGCTACCACGCAGGTGTGACTTTGCCTCCAGGGATGCAGACAGGTCTCCCAGGATGGCTGCTTCCGCATCATCCCAACGATCCTCCAGCCTCCTCACCCTTCCATGATGGGGACAGCTTCTCCATCACACCAGCATGGCCGGCACTGGGGAACACAAATCTACTCAGATGCAGAGCCTGGTGGCTTTCTTGTCTGCTCTGCAACCACATAGTTGGGGTGGTGCAGAGAGATGGGGCAGGCAGGATGGCACAGCACCCTGCCCTCCATACCAGCCCTTCTTTTTGTCTCTTGGCCATCACAGAAATGGCAGATGGCAACTTCACCAGCACGGTCTTGCCGAGAAGCTCCTGGCAAAGTGAATTCTGCCACATGAAGGTCTGTTTTGGTCATGGGTGGGGCTAAAGCACCCTGAGCTTCCCCATGCATGACCCCATGCTACATGAGCTGTGCCTCTCCTGATGTCCATGCTGAGCACTTTCTGAATGGCCTGGTGGAGCAGGGACATTCCTGCAGGGAAAGGGCTGCATGCAAATCCAACATGATGTGCTCAGCCATTCACAGCAACATGGATGTGCAGCAAGCAAACAGAGCAGGGCCATGAGGATGACTGATGTCACGGCCTGCTGTCAAAAGGATAACTCAGTGACAACCTTTCTGCTAAGATGTACTAACTCTGAGAAGCAGCTAGCTTCAGATGACCATTATTCATATGGAAACTAGACACAGCCAGAACATATCAGCTGATGTAGATAATGTTATTGACTTCCATACTGTAGAATTCCTAACACCATATTTGTTCTGTAGTTGAGAGAATTCAATTAAACTTCTGAAGAGCTTTGTAGAAAGTGTAAACTTGTTTCTTAGCCTCAAGAAAATACATGACAGAAAAAGGGTCAAAACAGGATTTGGGAATCACAGGCGAGGGAGGTGGAAAGGGTTGCTGGAGGAGATCATTTGCCTTCAAGTCTTTGGAGGTGGAAGAGCTAGTAAAAAAGAGAGACATTCTGAAGCTAACGTGTCCTTAGGGTATGGTTGTCCAACACTTTGGCTTGCCTGGGCCACGCTGAATGAACAGGAGTTGCCTTGGTTTGCATATAAAAGATATAATAAATTTGATGTAAGATAGGGCTTATAAAAGTCTGGTAAAGAAACATGACCACATTTTTCTTTGAGTTGAGTCTCTCTATACATTTCATGTGAAAATTTGCAAGCCATGTGTTTATTTCGACCAAAAATGGAGTCACAAATACACAAAAGCATTGATCAGTTTTATAAGAAATCCTGAAACCTCACATTTATTTGTGAAAATGGAAAGTAGAGCTGCATATTTTTTGCTGTTCACAGGGCTGCGTTTAACCAATGTATCAAAATGCAGGAAATCATTTGCCATAACATGAGCTTGCCATAGCTTAGGTTTCATTTCAAACGCTGTTACTGTCTGAAACGCAGCACAGATTGGGTGATTTTCACTTTGAAGACTCATGTTTGAACAGTCAAATCCATCAAAAATGCTAAATCTGAGTCATTTTTAATCTTCATGTTCTGAGACATATTTTCCTTTTGATTCCGGAAAGGACTTGATGTCCCTTTGCAAATCATAGCCTTTTGGCATTCTACCTCAGCTTACTCACTTTCCTTCAGAAAAATGAACGATGACCCCATAGTCAGCATCCGTACTTATAAGGAACTCCTAGAATTCTTGCTTATTTCCATAATCTCCAGACAGATTATTTTAAATCTAATCCTGTAACTGCTCAGCTATCGATTGCAGGCAGCCTCCAAGTAATTGGATCTACCTCATTCCTCGCTCTTCTCTCCCCAGTTTTAACTCAACACGCACTTCTGATTTTCCGCTAGTCCACCTCCACAGCCATCCCACACCTGCCTGCGACGGCCCCCCTCGTGGGAGGAGAAACCCAAAAGCTACACTACTTCCTTCCTCCCTCTAGATGGTGCCATGGGCTCTCCCTGAGCGGACTGACCAACAATCGAGGCTCTGATGTGGAGGGGTTCACACGGAAAGCAGAGCTCAGTGATTCCACCCAACAGAGGCGGCGTTGCCTGATGGCTGAAGGAGGTATGGATGACCGGGTGCCATTTCCTTTGTAAGATCGTTGATCTCCTTTTTTCATTGCATTTTGTTTCTCACCATCATTTCTTTATTGTCCAAGGCAGCCCCTCTCGATGAAATATAGAACAATTTATAGGAGTGTGTTATACTGAACTTCGAGACCCGGGGGGCAGGGTTAATTCATTCACAGAAGTATTTGAACCAATCAAGGAATTTTTATAGTCAGCAGAAGGAAACAGAAGTAGTTCCCTGAGGGCTGAAGTAGATTTCTGAAGTTGGATAACAGAGAATCAGCAACGAGTTTTGCAGTCAGTCCCACTAAGGGGTGCAGTTTGCCACCGCATTTTTCCCTCACCCTTTCTTCTGTAGGTGCCATGGGACCATAAAGATTAACACACCTTTCCAAGACAGGATTTGAAAGCGTGGCATTGCAGAGACAACCTGCATTTGGATCTCAGTGAGAGTCTCCCATGCACTTTTCCTGGGAATTGCATGAACTGCTGCTGTCTTTGTCATTTTGAAGCAAAATCATTTGTAATGTTTCTCTGCTTGCTGTTTTTCAGGAAGTGCGTGACTTATTGTTTCCTATGTCTTCCTGAAGAACATCTGCAATGCTTTTATAAATGAGGGAGTTTGAGGAAATTGCTTCTCAACCAGTGGTGATCTGACACTTTTATTTACATGGGAAAGCAATAAAATCGATTGTTTCTGAACTGAGCAAAAGTCACTTGGCTGGAATTCAAGATAAAAAGGTGTGTGGGCAGCACTGCCCTCCAACCCACGTGGGACTGACAGGCACCACTCTGCTCTCTGCCTTGGACAGGACATCTACTTGATGCATTTTATTTTATCCGCATGAAAACAGGGGCTTAGTACTAATTGTTTTCATAGAAATCTTGTAATACTTAATTGGACAGTCCTGTAAATCTCAAGAGTGCTCTGAATTATAGAGTGGAGATATCTTCGCCTGATGGGCAGGTGCTGGGGTAGAGGCACCAGAGATTGCAGAGACAGCCCTGCAACAGCCTGGCACAACTTGATATTAAAACCAGGCTGAAAAAGAAATAGCGGCAAGAACAGAATAGAGTCAGATTCAAGGGCTGGGAAAACACCTTCCACTGAGAAGCCCCTTAAATTATATTTTGTGTTTAGTGTTGGAGAACATCTGAGTGTGCAAATGCGTTTATGAAGAAAGCAGGAATCACCAATAGGCTTTTAGAGTTCTTAAGAAATGCATAGAAAGGACCAGTACGTGGGAACTAAAGCTGAAAATTGCAGATTAGCAGCTGGCATGCCTGCTAGCAATGAGCAGCCCTTGGGACCTGGTGCCTCAGCACAAGTCTTAGGCTTGCTCTGGGCCCACCGCTGGCCTGACATGCTGAAATGTAAAGGGTGGGAATAGCAGAGATCAGATTAACTGAGCTAAAGATCATTGCTAGCCTCCAAAACACCCACTCCTGTATCTAGATTAGGCTAAGAAAGTGCAGTTTTAAAAGAAAGCAAGAGATGCCCAACTCTCCTTGAGAAGTACCTTCTGCTGTAGGAAGCAATGGGACAGAAACCCAGGCTATCCAGTGACTGTCCTCAGTGCAGGACGGCGCTCATTTAGCTATTATTGTGTAGAGAGGAAGCTGGTGGAAATCAGAAAGCCTGATCATACGATCCTGGCTGCAGCAATCCACCAGAAAGTTGGGAAATTGAGTGTAGCCATAGCAAGAGGAAAGGATTTTCCTTCCCCTGCTGTGACACAGTAATGAGAGAGTAGGACTGGTTTGCTGACAGGAATGTCCAGTGCTGTGATTTTTGATTAAAGCAAGGCTCGTGGAGAGAGTTAATGTATTTTAGTAGATCATTTGGTATAGCTGGAAAGACGTAGCCAGGTGTTCAAGCAGAAAGTCACTCCGTCAGAGCTTCAGAGCTCAGCACAGTCTGTCTCTTTTTACTAGCCTTAGCACCCTGTCAGCTGAAAAATATTCTCTCTCCAGTCCCTGTCCCAGTTGCATCGTTAGACCATGATGACTACAACAGCTCTAACTGTGGAGACCCCGAAGGCCATTTTCACTTCATTCCATTTCTTTATCTTCCCAGATAGGCATTTATTTACTCAAATTCCTCAGAAATGACAGTATTTTTTCTCCCACTGATGTATGGATTCCTTAATACATTTTCTTGACGTACCCTTGGCCCAGCAGATGCCACACCACTCCCATCAGCTGCATCCACTGTGTGCATCTCCAGAGCAGCCAGCTTCACTGCCCAGAGGAGACCCCAGAGAACTGCTTTGCAGGCAGTCCCCATTTTGTGAAGTAGCTCCCAAATGGTGTGGGGACTCAGGGGTGGGAAGTGGCTGTGTACGAATCCATGTTTCTCAGCACGTTGCCAGTCACTAGGAAAGCAAGCTCAAATACACAGACCCCACGTCAGCATCCCCTCCATCGAACCTGGTGGAAGACACCAGATTCTTTATGACTTTTGTCCTTTTTCCCTCTCCAGCTTGCCTAAAACTCTGCCTGAAAATGCGTCTTACTGCAGCTGCATTCCCCTGTTTCCATCAGGAGAAAGATGCTCTGAGCACACCGCTTTATAACCAGAGCATTACATCTGTCACTGGTTGTCTGACAAACAGACATACCAGCAAAATATACACCTGAATGCAGCTACTGTGTTTGCTGAGGGACTGTTTCTTTCTGCAGAACCCACAGAATGTGTACTGCAGCTGAGCAGACCTCCTTAGAGATGAATGGCATCCAGAAATGTACCTCGATGCAACAGCACTGCCGGGAAAGCGAGTTCAAAGGCATCCAGCTCTCTCCGGAGGATACAGCTATGTCAGACCCTACCAGAGAGATGACTAGGTACCTGTTTTAGCACCAAAGTATTACAAAGAGCTTTTTCTGCCTCAAGGCAGTCATTTGCTGCAGCACATAAGGCACATTTCCCATTGGCAGGATGAAAAGAAAACTTTCACCCCATTTTTTTTTTAAGCACTACATTATGTCATCTCTGAAAAGAGCTCTATTGTACATGTGGGCTGCGGCAAAAGTGGATGGGAGAGAAGTGAAATAACAGCTTGTAGTGCTTGTGTAAGCACACATTAACCCTGCACGTCCAGGGTTCTGCTCAGCCTCCAAGGCCTGGCTCACACCAGAGGCTGCCAGCTGCAGTCAGCAGCACTGAGCAGCCCACTTGCTGAGCTGTTAGCCTGCTGGAATGCTTCATCCATTTCTGTCTGCTTCATAGCAAGACTGGGAGACGGGGGAAAAAGTCTTTATTTTCCTCTCCCAGATAGATGGAGCACCTCCCCTACAAAGACAGGCTGAGGGAGCTGGGCTGGTTCAGCCTGGAGAAGAGAAGGCTGTGGGGTGACCTCACTGCAGCCTGCAGGACCTAAAGGGAGCCTGCAGACAGGAGGGGAGTCAGCTCTTGGGAAGGGGAGAGAACAGCAGGACAAGGGGAAATGGTTTGAAGTGAGGGAGGGCAGATTGCAGTTGGATGTCAGGGGGAAGTTGTTTGGTGTGAGAGCGGTGAGGTGCTGGAACAGCTGCCCAGAGAGGCTGTGGTGCCCCGTCCATCCCTGGAGGTGTTCAAGGCCAGGTTGGATGGGGCCCTGGGCAGCCTGGGCTGCTGTGAGATGTGGAGGTTGGTGGCCCTGCATGGCACAGGGGGTTGGGGCTTCATCATCCTTGAGGCCCCTTCCAACCCGGGCCATTCTGCGATTCTGTGATTCTGTAATTCTGAGAAGGTTTGCTGTGCCAGTTTCCCATTCAAATACACTGAGAAATATTTTAAATCTAGATTTCAACTTGGAAAAATACAGAGCAAAAAGTAAATTAGATTTTACCCAGTCTAATTCTTCTCTCATTTCCTCCAGTTTTACACCGGTGACATTAACACAGTTAGCTTTCGATTGATATTGTTACAAGGGAGAGAAAAATGGGCCCTTGAAGAGCTGGCTTTAATTCAAAGCAGTTGAGCAGAAAAAAGGTGGACTGGGAAAATCTTATTTTCCTGGGAAATGAGAGCTCAGAGCTATGAGCTCTCCCTAAATTCCATTTGAATGCATTGCTCAAGGAATGCGGTCGGTAACTCCTGCTGAATCTACATCCCACTGTGAGTTACTGACTTAAGTCAGTGTTAGCAAGAAGCCCATGTCCAGCTGCTAGACTACGCTGCACATTTTTGTCCTTACCCACTTTTCAGTGCTCAGTTTAGATGATCGGACAGGGGACTTGTTTTAAGACTGAGTTGTTACAACTGAGTTGTACAAACTCACAATTTAGTAATTAAAATCATGGAGATTTTTCTACATAAGCTAGGAAAAGGTTTTTCATGCATTCTGCCAAAGTTACAGCCTTTGCTATTTGCTAACTTGCTGAAAATTGTTGTTAGCTTCTAACAAGACCTGAGGGAACTGAATAATTTCTGTGTTGATGAACATGCATTAACTAGAGGGGCAATAATTCTCTCCTAACAGAAGCTGTGATTTAGCAGATAAGAGCACATCTAGGAGGTGTATGGGTCTATTTCAGTCTGCATATCAGTTTTATATCCTCGTTTTTCATGATCACTTTGGATTCTCATTGCCTTTTAGAGTCGGATCACATTTATTCTGATGCATGCATAAGTCTCTGTGCCTGCCTTTAAACACTGGATTTTGATATTTTCTAATATTTTCTAATCTGCTTGTCATCACTGCAGTGCAGCAGAGGTTTCCACACTCTGAACCTCTGGGTGCCCAGCACAGTTTCTGGGGATGTTGCTGTGATGCACAGCATGGAGCAGCAGCTCTTTATTCCCCCAGGACTCCGGATAATCCAGGCTTTTCTCTGGAGCAGCTGCTATCGTGGGAGCTGGTCAGGAGCCATCTATTACATGCTCAGCCCAAATGACTTCAGGGCTTTGCTAGCAGCAACAGGCGAAAAAAGAAGAGAATGAAGTGCTCCCTGAAGTCCTAATGTCTCCACTGCAATGTCATGGAATCACAGAATCACAGAACGGTCTGGGTTGAGAAGGACCACAGTGCTCATCTCATTCCACCCCCCGTTATGTGCAGGGTCACCAACCACCAGACCAGGCTGCCCAGAGCCACATCCAGCTTGCAATCTCCTTTGCCACAGTTGTGAAGCCACTGGAGATGGATGCCACTTCCTTGAGAGGGGCAGGAGAGTCTGGAGAAGCAGAACTCTGTGGTCATTACAAAACATCAGTTTATGAACCAGAGATCAGGCTCTGCCTGATGAATTTCCCATTGCACTGTTTCCTTGGCCATGAGCAAACAATGTGCCACAGGCTCCCTCCTGTGGAAATAAGCAAGGTGAGCCCCAGCCATGAGTTCTGTTAGCCAAAGACCTTAGTGAGTTTGCAAAGGTATGCTACCCACAGCTCCTCCAGGGCTTGCACAACTGGACCTGCCTAGGTAGCTTTTCACACACTGGTAGAGAATATCAATGGCCTTGCCCCAGCAACCAACAGGCTGCCAGAGGAGCCTGGTTACATACGACTACTGCATGTGGCATGCATTAGCAAATGTGGTCTGGAATCAACTAAGAACCCCTGTGGCTTTTTAATGTTGAATTTGCTGTAGTGAGACGAAAAGGCACAGATGGTTTTACTCATCACGCAGCCTGTGTTCTGCAGTAGACCTTTTAACAGCCCAGGCAGAAATGCTGGGACTTTCGTGCACCTGTGGGGACTGTCAAATCCCAGCTCCAGCACTTATCAGTCACCCTGCTCACTTCCTATGTGCCACAGCCCATTAACATCACTCCTCTCCAGCCCTCGCCGCATTCAGCTCTGTAGTGGCAACGAACTACACAGCCAAGCCCAACACATTCCCTTAATGCACCATCCTGTCAGATGCCTCACCTAAAAGGTTACACAATTCAAAAGCCAAAAATAACTCGTTCTGTTCTTTAAGGTTTTACGGTCGGCTGATCCTGAGCAAAACCTGAAACTGAGGGACGGAGTGCAGATTAAACTGAATTTAGGCAACAATTTTTCTTCTCCCCTACAGAAGAGCAATACAGAACTTAAATTTGCTCCCATGTTTTCTCACCTTTTTCTGATTTGCATTCTCCTTTCAAGGGAAAAGAGAAGGCCCATCTGTCCCTTAGCAGAGCTTGGGAAGCAACTTGTTATTTTTCCATTTAAATCACAACTCTTACAACCCTGGAATGAATGAGCTGCTGCCAGAGGGCTCAGAGATCCACACGGCCATGTGTTTTTAGCTGCTTGGCCAAACGTCTTCTTGCTCTTCACACATTTGCGATTATTCACAGAGTGAGAGCAAAGATTGCTGAATACACATGTATGTATTTGCAAGGCGTGAATCTCCAGTTTGTAGCATCCACAGAACTCTTTAGAGCAGCTCTCAAACATTAAAGAGGCAGGAACAGCCTCCAAGGAAATACCTGATGAGGGATATTCTATAGCAAAACCCTCCTTCAGAAGTGAACCGAACTCTCAGAAGAATACAGTCTGATAAGAAGATGCCATTTTCCTTTAGCAAAATCTCAGTCAGTTTCCTCCCCCCCCCCCATCTTTTCTAGAGTGAGAATACAATGTTTTCAATTTCATGGTGTTTTAAAAATTACACAACTTGCTTTCCTTTGAACAGCACTGCAGATAGTGCTCAAACAATTTACACCAGTGACACAGGAACATTTCACGTGGGGTTCTGTTTTCTTTACTCCTCACTTCATTGGCACCCAACCACTTTTTCGTGCAGGAAAATATGAAGAACTCTAGCAGGAAAATAGAACCAAAAACTCCAAATCAAACACACCAGGAATAATTCAAAATAAAGGCATAATGATAATTAATAAATAAATAAACCTAGCTTGATTTAAGGCCATTCTTCCAAACATGATTGTATTATTTCTTTTTCATACTGGTAATCCTTCCTACAGCTTTGGGAGGATTTAATAGGAAATTGCCTTCGCAAAGATTCATATGCCATGTAGGACAGTTTCTTGTGTTAAATATCCATCTGAGAACTTCCAGCACGTTCAGTTTATTTAAGGGCATCTGAATTCAACTATGTGAAAGATGTGTATCCAGTAAAATTGTATAAAGGATTTTGCCTCTGGTAGAGTTTTGCTAATATTTACTATGACTTTGCTTCATTTAGTTCCTTAGAAGCTGGAAATCATGCACAGAGACACACAGCACCACAGATGTTCTCAAACCCTGAAGGTAAGATAGACAACCTTCTGTGTAGCACATGGTTTTGCATTCCCCAGAACTGCCCATACATGGTTGCACGCATGTTAGTTGTCTGCTAACAAGAATTGTTAGCTAGAAACTAGAATAACAGCCTCAAAAATACAGCATGAAAAAGCCTTCACTAGAATACATAAAGAAAAAGATCCACCAGCTGTGTTTGGAAGCCAAAGCTTGCTGCCACTCCCATCATCACAGACAGGAGGTCTCATGGCCTGCAATAAGGCTTAGAAGCCTCTGTGTGCTTCTATTCAATCTGGTGGGGCCTGGCAGCTTTTTCAGGCTGTTTCAGGTCTGTAGAGCCCTGAAGAGCTGTGCTTACATAGCAGTAGAGGACCATAGGACCCCAAACTCTGTCCATCTGCAGGCTGTAGCCCTACTGCTTTATAATTGCACAGTGCAAATCAGCAGCTCTACGCTTGTATGTGACCTCAAGGTAACTGGGAGCAACATGCCCTGAAGGTTAACAATACAAAAGATACCCTTACGTTGTTACGTTGGGTTACTTCTTTAGGAAGGAAGGCTCCAGGCTGCCCTCGGTTCTTGGCTCCTACATTGTCCTCTCTGCCAACGGCATGGTTCAAGTTCAGGGTCCAGCATGACATGCACTGACTGTGCACAGAAACACAGGCATTGAGGGAAACTATTCTGAGCTTGAACCCAAACCCTCATCAGGGCCATGGCTTACACAGCCAGTATTATATCACCCGGGAAGCTGTCTGGAGCCTTCATGCTGCACTTAGCTCCTCTTTCTCTGCACCTAGCGTTATGCCCGTGTTCTCCAAACAGTAAAAACAGCAACATTCAGCACAGGACACTTGGCACCCACTCAATAAACCCCTGTGATTACCCAATTTATATCTGAATTTATAGTCACAATAACAAGTTAGGCCAAAATTCTTTCTTCCGCTTCACTCAAGCACCATTTTGAAAAGTCTACCAAGTTGATTCTACTAGTTGGATGTTTTTTTAAAAAGTGAAATAAAATGGGGAGTTAATTACTTCAGTAAGAAAGGACATCCCAAGAGCACCGCGCACAGCCTCCTGTTTGCCTGAGACCAGTTCAACTTTTATGTTTATTTCTTTTCTGAACACTTTGTCCTCATAGACAGCCAAGAGACCAGATTTTCCCCAGAGGTTTCATCCACACCAGAGCCTGGTAGGTCTTCTCCTCCTCACCAGCAGCCTGACTCATGATGTCTTGAGAAACAGCTGCTCTTTCACAGAGCAGCCCGTGTCACGACCCTTCCCAAATACACTTGTGGTCTTTACTAAAAATACCACAGTCCATTCCAGCTTGCATGCCTTCCCAGAGGGAGAAGCACCAGCCCCAGTGCTGCAGCAGAGGATACCAGTTACCAGGCCCCAAAAGAACACAGAGCATGCTTCAGAGGCCAGCAGCTCAGGGACGATATAGGAGAAAGGCAGGTCTCCATTTTGTTCCATCACACTAGTGCATTGTTTGTATCCACTCCTCACAGCCTTATTTGTAACCACAATATCATGACCTGGGAGTTTTTCTCCAGTATTTCTTACATTGCCAGTCCCCCTCCCTGAAGAGCACTAGAAGTTCACTGAATGACAATCCCTGCTCTTGCAGCTGGGCAGCTGTGTGTTTTCCTTGCAAATTTGCTAACTTCCAGCAAACAAGCCTACAGCTGCCAAAGGACAGGGTTGCCACCTCTCCTCTCCTCATTCAGCCTCTCTTCCCATTGTGTCTGTGGCAACTTTCTGTAAGACCTAATATAGCTGGTGAGGCTTCCAGTATAAGGTCTGGAAAGGGTGAGAGCTTCCAAAGAATCTCTGGTGAGTCTACAGGCTGGATGTAGATCAACAGGAATGAATCATAAGAAATGCTAAGCCTCTCTGGAGAGCTTCAATCAGCCTGTGCTAGTGGGAATCACAGAACCACAGAACCACAGAATCACAGAATCACAGAATCACCAAGGTTGGAAAAGACCTACAAGATCATCCAGTCCTACCATCCACCCATCACCAACAGTACTCACTAAACTATATCCCTCAACACAAATTTTAAACGTTCCCTGAGCACCTCCAGGGTCGGTGACTCCACACCTCCCTGTGCAGCCCATTCCAGTGCCTGACCACCCTTTCAGAAAAGTAGTATTTCCTAAAATTCCCTTGGAGACCATTTGCATCAGGCAGTTCCAGTCTTTGGTTCTGGTTCATTCAGGGTCACTGTAATTAGTGGACAGGCAGACTTCTGTTTCCTGGGATTTTGGACTGCTTAATAGGTATATTTGATATCCTCTTGATGTACACATTTTATAGTCTATTGTATGATTTTTATCAACAGAGGCAGTGAGGGTAGATTGCTGCAGGGGCATATGGCTATCTGAGCTTCAGCATTCATAAGTCAGCCCCTTGATGGCCATAGTTTGGTGAGCATGACTTCTTTGTGTGGAAGTTTGGACCAATCACTATATTTTTGTTAGGCTAAATTGTGCTGGTTTGGAAAAGTGCATTAAATTCCATTTATATTCATATATATCTACAGGGTGCCTGTGCATGAACCCTCCAGAAGCACTCACATTGTCTTGCTGGGCACAAGGGCTTCCCAGTGCCACCCTGAAGGGAACAGTATGGCAAAAGAAAACAACTTCATCAGTGAGGTTATACAGCTGATGGCACTGTTGTGAAACTTCACACCTCATGATGTTACTCCTTCATTTAGACAGGAAGGATGTGGCACGCTCCAGTAAATGGAGGCTGAAGATAGTTAATAAAGATATATTTAACCTGGTATTAAGAGGTGACTGTTAAAAAGTGGAAGTAATTAATGAAATAGATCACTTTATAGGAGAAGCTGTAAAGCATCATCACCTGGAGCCTGAAAATCAAAGCAGGATGTGTGCTGGCTTCCTGAAATGTGCAGCTTGGCCCAACTTGGCAGCACTGACTTTCGTGGGGCAGGAATCTCTTCTGGGCAGATGTCCATGAAACTTCTGTCCCAAGCTGAGTCCCAGGTGGGTGTCTTGCCAGGTCTGTGTCCTGTGAGTCCATACAAAGTTCTCCCCATGACCCGCAGCTCCAAGAAGTGTTCAAAAGGTCTGAGATGCCAAAAAGTGGGTCAGCGAGAAATTCCAGAAATATGGCAGTGGTTCTGTGCTGTGCCTATTGCTGCTTGTCAGAAGAGAAGTGTCATCTACCTGACAGTGACAGCTCTGTGTACAGGGGCTGGAAGCATTTCACCTCCCAGCTTCTCACCAAGCTGGATGACCTTAAGGACCATCTAGTTTCAGGTGCAGCTCTGCTGTCTGTTCCTTTGTTATGGCTGCATCTGCCATGGTCTTCCCTTCAAAAACTGTCCCAACAGACAGAAAAAATATTTAATGGAGAAGGAAAGTATCCCCTGAGCTGGATAACTTTACTAGAACAATCAGGGATATCTCCTTTGTTGCTCCTGGAGGTGGAGATAAGTTCGTGCTCTGGGTGTAATGTGTTTGGTTGATCAAGACTGTGAATTTATTTAGGTTTTAGGATGAAGGATGGGATTTTCTCAGGTTTCATTGTTGGGTACTGTTGTTTGGAAAGCAGTTGGCTACAGGAGCACTGACTCCCAGAGTGCTTCCCAAACATCTGCAAAAATAAGGAACATCAAAGATCATGTGTGGAGGTGGTGATGACATGTCCACCCCTTGGAAAAGGAAGTGCAGCCAAGATGGCCTGGCCTTGGTAGCTTAAAGAGCAGATCAGCTGCTTACAGGAACAGAGGGGGTTAGGAAAGCTTCTGGGAGAGAAAAGCAATAAACCTCAGTGAAGCAGGCCAAGTTGGAGGCTTTTTAAAGAGTAAAGGTAAGACTCCATGCTGCAAAGAAATCCTAAGCAGAGGTGCTGACTGATTGCTTTATTGTTTCTTACAAACCTTGCTGTGAAATCCCTGTAAATATGTTTATGAGCTTGTTGGGGTGGCTTCCCCACTGCTGACTGTACTGTAAATAAACATGCATGCCTTTGATTCACGGAAATTCGTCTTCTGGACTGCATTATAGTCGCTGGCTCTGCTTCCAGCTCAGCCAAGGGGCCCCTCCTGCTCTAGCTCACGAGGAGCATGATTTTTCTGCTCTCCAGTGAATAAACTGGAAGAAGCAGTGCACATGGTTAGGTTTATACATCCCATATGGCAGCCCCACTTGCCTCCGCTTCTCTTCTGTTTCCTCCAAGAGGAACTGTGTCAATCTCACCATCCCTGAAAAAGCAGCTCATAGTGAGGCCACCAGATCTGGACACAGATTGAATGCAATGTCCTCCTTCCCCCCACACAGTGTGGACATTTGGGCATGACCCCCTGAGTTTGGATCAGCAACAAGATCCTGCAAGCTCTGAGGGATACGTCCATGTTTGCATGCACATAATGCATATAGTGCTGAGGGCAGTCTCAAGAGGTCATGTATTTTGGCCTTCAGTTTCCCTTGGAACAATCCATGCCAAAGCTGTATGACCAAAGCGAGCTGACACAGCTGCTGCCCCAAGCTGTCTGCCATGTCCCTCTGAACAGCCAAGCTGCCTTTGTCTCATTGCAGCCTTGCATTTAAAGCAAGATGGGTTTGGAGCTATTTTATACTAATAGACAAGATTTTGTGTTGTCGAGAGTGTGCTGGCATTGCCAAATGAGTGGCCAAGAATGACATGAGAGTGGGTCTTCACAGAGGGAGGGACAAATCCTTTCAAGCCATCCCAGTGCTCACAGAGAAGGAGCTTCCATATCCCAACACAACCCTGTATACAGATAACTTATAGATACTTGTAAGTTTCATGATTTCAATGTAAATGAATGGTTCCAGCACACTGGATATACCCATGAACTACATTAAAATCCCTACTGAGGGATCCACCATTCTCTAACCAAACCAGCACCCAGCCCAGGTAGCAAATGATAAGGCTGTTTGTCCCCATTGCTAACCCTGGATTCCTAACCATAATATTGAAAAAAGGGGAAGGAAGGGAAGGGGAGGGGAGAGAAATAGAAAAAAAATAATAATAATCTGAATAAGTATCTCAGAAATGCAACAGCAACAAAGTGAGATTTTATCAGCTTCTCTGCTTCCACCCACTCTCTCATTACTGAGTTTGAATGTGAGGTTGGTCCAGGAAGCAACATACATCAAAATAAAACCAGGATATTTGCCCATCAGTATAATTCAAACGAGAGACATTCCAAACACCACAAAGAATTCCAAAAGCAAGGAAATATCTTGTGCATGCAGAAAGAGAAAAGCTCCTATTTTGTGCAGTGCCTCACAACCCTACTGTGATCTGAAGTGTTTGCACCGTAACTTAATAAATGGTCATAGATATAAACAGGAGACCAGAGATATATTTCTTAGCTGTCTTGTGAAATAAAACAGAGTCGGTGCTGCAGGAAGGCAGCTCCAGAGGACCAAACACTGAACAAGAAGATTTTGAGACAGAAAAGAAAAACAACAACAACACAGGAACTTGAGGATGCTTTGTGGTGTAAGAAGCCACGTGGTGGTGAAAGGCTTAGCCATAGAATCACAGAATTATCTGAGTTGGAAGAAACCCTTAAAGACTGCCTGATCCAACTCCCCTGCAGTGAGCAGGGACACCCACAGCTCAGTTGGGTGCTCAGTAGCCTGACCATGAAATTCCCCATGCGTGGGGCTTCCACCACCTCTCTGGGCAACCTGTGCCAGCGCCCCACCACCCTTCTTGGTCCTAGGCACCAAATCCCATCAGTGCCAGTGGGGAATCAGGTGTGTATTTTCAGTGGGGAATCTTTACCTCTCTGAATTATTTGAATCTATGTAATTTGGTTGTCAGTCTCCATTTCCTATCTACAGGACAGTAACAATTGTCATGCAGTTCTCCTGCCTGCCTTGGCTACATAGATTTCAGATTTTGGCTAAAGATTGCTTTCTACTGGAGGGTTTTATTCAGACCGTGTGGTAATAGGAGATGTGCTGAGGGCTCAGGAGTATTGTGGTAATCAGACCATAACTGACAGATCCCTTTTTTACATAGGCAGGAAGAAAACTCATAAAGATACCAGTCTGGAACCAGCAGCAGATGGAGCCTGGATGCCATTTGTACCATCTACACATTGCAAGGATACAAGGAAAGAAGAAAACAACCAACATGTCTGCTTATTTTCTGTCTCTGGAAAGAGAAAAAGGCTACATTCTGCCTCCTGAGTACTAAGTGTGATTAAGAAAGATCACTGATACGCAGGAGAGGTCTGGTGCTGGATTCTCACTTGAATGGTTTGACCCTGTGGTGTCAGACCACTAGCCACAGCACAGAGGGGTCCCCTTACTTCCCAGTTGTCAGCAGTGATCTTCAGGAAAAAAGAGAACAGGAGAAGAAAACACATGGAAAATGAAAATCTGACAGAGCATTTCTAAGATATATTTGCAGGAATATTCTGGGAAACCACCAGGGTTTGTCCAGTCTGGCCCTTTGCAGCGCTAATAAACATTTCTCCAAAGAATAAATCCGAATTCTGTTCCTGGCATGCTCTCTCTGGCTCAGCCTGCCTGCAAACATTCCCATTGTTTGTAGAGACTAAGGAACAACTCAGAACTCACTGGCATGGCCCCATCTCTAATTTTAGCATCTAGTCATCTGGACTACACAAATGTAGGGAAAGAAAAGTGAAGAGGATTTCCCTCCCCCTGCATGTAGTTACCCATTGATTTCAGAAAAAAAATCGGATTTACTGCTCCTATTTGATGGCTCTTGGGAAAGGGATTGGCTCCATAGCAGTAAGTCAGAGTTGGGAAGAGTCAGTTCCCTGAGCGATGTGATCAATGGCCGCAGAGAGAATTTTCCTCACAGTTCTGCAGGCCTGTTACTATCCCTTAAACTTTAAGCAGACGTATGGTGACTGACCTTTGGAACCTCATCTGAAACCTCGCCTTTCAGGTTTTTTCTATTTCTTTTTCTATTCTCACACAAGCAAATATTTCCTTTTTTTTTTTTCCCCTCCCTTTGCTTTGGCTTAGCCAAGCCCTGAGGAAACAAGACAGCAATTGTTCAGCATAATTCTACACCCTGCATTATGCTGGTAGTCAAGTGAATGATGTAATGATCCTTTCTGGCTTGAAAATCTCTTCAGGTGAAATCCATAATGGTAATGTTTATGTAGACATTTTGCAGATGCTCATCTCAGGATTTGCATGCTTGCAGTTTACTTCACTTGGTCTAGGAATAATTAATTCAGTTCCCCAAACAGCACTGACAACCATATTCATTAATTTATTCAGTCGCTTCATACTTATTTGTTTTAGTATGATTTACTTATTTGTTTTAGTAAATTGCTTATTCAAAAACCAAAAAAAAAGCTTTCAACAAGCTGGCTGTATTACTTCCTTGCAATGCATGGATTGCAATGCATGACTGAGCATTGGCTTATTCTTTATTAAATAGGATGGTTAAAGTCAATGAGCTAGTAAGGAAATGTTCAGTCCACCTCTAGCCTACAGGATTCCAGTGTCAAGAGAAGCCAAACCCATACTTCTAACCAGTATGACATTCACCCCAAAACGCAGTATATCAGATAGTTCTTTCAACTATGGGATACTTTATCACAATATTACACTCTTGCAAGTTTTATGTCTGCTATAGAAAATGGTTATTCAGAATCAGACCTAAAAATCTGTGTTTGATGCCCTTTTTCAGCTCTGATCATAAAAATGAAGCTTGAATTAGGTTATGAATTTATGTGATTCACAGCATTCTTCAGTGGAGGTGCCATGTTCCCCCCTCTGTCAAAAACACCTCCCCAGGGCCAGTGCCCAGGCCTTGCACACAGCTGGGCACCAAAGATACCCAAAAAAAGAGAGTGTGTGCAAAAGGGAGAACAGAGAGAGAAATGTCAGATTAATCCAAACACTGGTTTATCCCTCAATCCAGATGCTTAGGAGATTTAAGGGAAGGGAGAGCTACCATGTAGTCAGTGTGTTTGTACTGCAGAATGATTAATGTGCCCGAGAGTTTGATAATCTGAATAAAAATGGATTTGAGAAATTGATTTGGATTAACTCGATCTGCGTTTTAGTGAAAAGATCTGGAATCCTAAACAAGCAGCTTAGCCACCATTAACTCGTTTAAATACTTTCACAGCTAAATGTACCACCAATGCCCTGAGCCGTTGGAGTTTTGCACTTTGGGAATTACACTGAAGCTTATCTGGGGTTTCTCCTGCCCTTCTCCACATCTGTCTGCTCTGCAGACATCTCCTCGTCATATCCCGTGTCCTTCCTTTCACTGTAAGGGACTGACAAAAGGAAGAGATGGGAAATTCTACCCATTCTTTCCCACTGGGTGAATTCCTCCTCCACCATCTGGCCATCGAGGAGCCCAGCAGCAGAAGCAGCCTTGCAGATGCTGACTCGGGCAGATCTGGAAGGCCTTCAAGGCGACTGGGGGGATCCCACATCTCTGCTGGAACAATATCCACTAATAACCACAAAGCTGTAGGGGCTGGAAGGTACCTCTAGAGATCATCAATCCAACCCCCCTGCAAAGCAGGTTCCCTAGACCAGGTTGCACAGGTGGGCATCCAGGCAGATCTTGAACCAGAGTCTCCATAGCAGGAGAGTCCACAACCCCCCTGTGCAGCTTGTTCCAGTGCTCTGTTACTCTTACCGTGAAGAAATTTGTGCAGAACTTCCTATGTTTCAGACTGTGGCCATTTCCACTTGTCCTGTCGCCATGCACCACTAAAAGGAGTCTGTCCACACCTTAGGTACTTATAGATATTGATCAGATCTCCTCTCAGTTTTCTTTTCCCCAGGCTGAACAGCCTCAGGTCACCCAGCCTCTCCTCATACAGGAGATGCTCCAGGTCCTTTATCATCTTCATGGCCCTCAGCTGGACTCTTCCCAGGAGATCTCTGTCTTTTTTTTGTTGTGGGGAGCCTAGAACTGGGTGCCTCACTCCAGGTGAGGCCTCACCAAGGCAGAGCAGAGAGAAGATCACCTCCCTTGCCCTGCTGGCCATGCTGCCTGTAATGCACCCCAGGATGCCATTGGCCTTCTTGGCCAGCAGGGCACACTGCTGGCTCGGGGCCAACCTGTCGTCCACCAGGACGCCCAGGTCCCTCTCCGCAGAGCTCCTCTCCAGCAGGTCAGCCCCCAGCCTGTACCGGTGCATGCAGTTATTCCTCCCCAGGTGCAAAACTCTACACTTGCTCTTGTTAAACCTCATCAGGTTGCTCTCTGCCCAATTCTCCAGTCTGTCCAGGTCAAAGAATTAGTCCTTGAATTATCTGGGAGCAGCCTGAGCAGTTCTGCTGATGTCTTCTTGCCCGTGGACCTGGCAGAACTCATTGTCTGTGCCCACACCAGCAACCTGAACAACAGGAGGGCATGGGCCCAAAGCATGTCAAGTAATCCTCCATGCTGTGTCATTATTTGCACCCCCCTTGGCACTGTGAGACCTAGGCCAACTTTAAATGCATGGGCACAGCTCACAGGTCAGCGCAAAGCTCAGCTGGCAATTTGGGTGCAACCATCCTAGTCTGAGATTACAGAGATTAATATAAACGTAAATTGCACAAAGCTTCAAAACCAAAGAAGCCTCCACAGCCATTTTATTTGCTAATATGGATGGAGGTGCTAATAGCAAACCTGGAGTAAAAAGTGCCACTTTAGGAGTTCCTTGAGGCACAGAGATGCTGGGGAAGGCTCAGAGATGTTGCTGGAAGGTGGGAAAAACTGCCGAATGCTCGTGTGAGGTGCTTCACCTCCCTGTTTACTATAAAGAGAGAATCTGTTGGGAAAGGAATAAAACCACCTCATTTCACACCACAGGTTGCAATGCACACTTACTGTTCTGGGATAAGGAACAAAGGCGCTCACCAGTTCTGAAGGAATTAACACTGAGAGCCAAGAACTTCTCTGCCAAAACTGAAATATTTTCTGTCCATTAGATTAAAAGTGCTATAATTCCCAGTGCCAGAGCTCATCAGAAATACCTGGTTTTCCTCGTAACACTTTTTTAATGAAAGACTATCTTGTTTAATCTCTACAGGAATGTGCTGGGGCTTTGTTTTGTCTTGTTTTGTTTCTTTTCCAAAGGAGAGAAAAGATCTGTTTTTTGGACTAAAAGCACCTGGAAATAACATGTATGATTTAAACTAGACCTTCCAGTACTGATGCTTTGACTCTGCTTTTCTAGAGGCCTGCTGGTGTCACCTGGCATGTTGAGTGCAGCCATGGCCCATTACAGGGCAGTTGTCAAGACTTAACGCTTCTCCTCAGTGCAGACACACAATCTGTGCTTTCTCATTCGTACACTTGTGTTTTAATTAATTTCTTTTGCTTTATTGCTTTTGTTTTTAGTGGTTTTTTTTTTTACCATTTTTAATTAAAAAATATATCTTTTTTTTTTTCTAATAAATAAAAATCAGAAAAGAAACAAAGCAAAGTCTTGAGAAGAGAGCACAATCTGAACCTCTCCTGCAGGATCCAGCTTCTCATAGCACTAAACAGCAAAGGCAAGCTCCAAAAGCTGTCACAAGATAAGGTACAGGAAGGCCAAATCTAATCAGAAATGTAGCTTCTTTTGTTCCAAATAAATTGTATAACTTATGCAGAAACTCCAGCTACTTCACCAGCCACGTGATTCAATTCAACAGTTATAAAACTTTTTCCACTTACTTTCTTACTGTAACATTAATATAAATGTCACATCTCCCAAAGGCGCAGAGATTTACTCCCCTCTGGGTAACAGCCTACAAAATTCCATGTCAAGGAGGCCTACAGCTGTAGCAGGAATGAGGTTCCTGACCAGAACATTGAACTCTGCTGCAGCCTTCAGGATCCACCAGGGCTGTTACCGAACAGCCACAGCTGCCCTAAACAAAACCACTGAGACACTGCCTTGCCTTCCAGCAGCTGCATCAGGGGCAAACCAGACCTTGAGTGCTTGGAAGCCCATGTGTCCAACTGAGACATTCCCTACTTTTTCTTGGTGCTGTGGAACATGGCAGAACACATCGCTCCAGATGTGAGCCTGTGAGATCCCACAGGCCAAAGGGCTGAGGTACTGGGTTAAAGGAGTGGGAAACGTGATGAGCATCCTCTGACAACTGGTACTAATGTGTGGCAGGCACACACATGGGGAAATAACCACAGCTGCTAACTTCAGGGCCTTGCTAGATGGTTCCCAGTCTGCCTGAACACAGGGCAGGTAATTAGCCAGTCTTCAGGTGTGTTTTCATCACCTGGAGTCCTGCAGCAAGCAGGAAATGAGGAGGCAGTGCTGCAGCTGGCTGTTGTATGAGATGCCTGGTCTTCTACTCAGGACTGTGAATTCACCTACATTATGCATTAGCTAAGATTTAGGCATTGCAATATCCAAAGCATTTCATGGACACTTCTTCAAGATCTTTCACAAGAGGAGAGTTGGAAAAAGAATGAAAACTTTCCAATGCTCTGCTCCAAGCAGAAGCTTAATCGTGACATACTCTGTCTGGTTATGTAACATTCAGAACAAACCTTGCAATTATTTTCCCTGCACTTACTCAATTTCAAGGTTATTATTCAGAGCACTTCATTTCTTTCAGCATAAACAAAAGCACTGATGTCTTTAGTGGTGTCTATGATTCCCTAGTTCTGTTTTTGTGCTTCTGCCTTTAACATTTTTCCCCCAAACTTCAAGATGATTATAAATTGCTTGCTCCACACAACGAAATGAGCACTAGGTTCTATGCATGGCTTCTCCTTTCGAAGGGCTGGAGCACAGTTCAGGAGAAAATTCCCAGGAAGCCAGCCTATGTAATGCTAGCCATGCCATGTTTTTCTGTCTATAATTATCACAGGAAAGCTGACATTTCTTAGCTCAAATGGTGTTTTCAGCATAGATCTGGGAAGGATCCAAAGCTTCTTTTTGTTGATTTGTCAGAGTGGATTAATTTTTCAGCAGCCCATTACTGGAATGCAGCCTGCTCAGCTTCAAGCTTCATTGTAAAAAGCTAGTGATACTGAGCTGACAACAGTCATAGGCAGACAGAGCCCAGATGTGGTACAGAGCTGCAGGAATGTAGTGATGACATCTCGAGATCAGCTTCCTCCTCCAGAGTAAGACTTGGAGGATGTATTTCAGCCACTTCCACGACCCAGCAATCTCTTCCCAAACAAGTTGATCCACTTAGAATCACAACTGCTGAGTCTTGGATATCATCTATCCTCATCTGTTATCTTTAATGGTACACCACAAATGAGAACATACAGCATAAATGCAGTTTCAAGCATTGGATACTAACCTGGGAATGTTCCTCTAAAAAGTCTTGTTCATCACTGGCTCTCTCTCTCTTAACATCAGTTAAAAGATCTGGTGAGGACTGGGTGCCAGGATCTAGAGCTGACCAAGGAGAAGCTTGAACTGAATCCAGAGTTTGTACTGTTGAGATAGAGAGGGGTAAAGTTTGTTAGGTTTATGTGACAAGGTCTTGGAAGCACGAAGCTTCAGGGCTGGGTGCCCCCTGTGAGCAGAGCCCCGCACTGCCCCATCTATGTCAGATCACAGCCAGCTCCAGCTGCTCCTCAGCGACTGCCAATGGCCAGAGCTGAGCCCTGAGCAATGCTGGGTGTGCTCTGGGAGAGCAGACTGAGGAGTGGGAAAGCAGACTGAGAGCTGGGAGAGCGGATGAGAAATGGGAGAGAAGATGAGAAATGTGAGAGAAGCAGCCCTGCAACCCTCAAGGTCAGTGCAGGAGGACAGAAGGGGCTCCAGGTGCAGAGCAGAAGTTCACTGCAGCCCAGGAGCAACCCTTGCTCTTTCACTCCATGGTCTGAACCAGACAGCTCTGTCCCACAACGCAGAACCATATCACTACATCTAATTGCTGTCTCTACATGACTCTGCAGCTCACAGACAGCTAAGAACTGAACCAAAAGACATGGTAAGCATGTCTTTGAGGCCTGGTGGCACGCATTTTTGAGTCCTGAAGGAACTGACTGATGCTGATGCCAAGCCACCCTCCACCATATTTGGAAAATCATAGCTGTCAGGAGAAGTCCCAGAGACTGGAAAAAGGGAAGCACTCTCTTATTTTTAAGAAAAGGAGAAAGGAAGACCCACAGAGCTACAGGCTTGTGAACCACACGTCTGTGCCTGAGAAGATCATAGAGCAGATATTTCTGTAAGCTGTATTAAGGCACACACAATAAGAGGATGCTATCCAAGACATCTAGCATCACTTCAGCAAGGGCAGATCAGGCCCAATCAATCTAGCGGCCTCTATGATAGAGCAATGCCATCAGTAGACAAAGGAAGAGTGATTGATGTCATATACCTGGACGTCTGCAAGGCCTTTGATATGGTCCTACACCTACATTCTTATATGTAACTGAAGAGAGATGGGTATACAGTGGATAAGGAATTGGCTGGGAGGTTACAGCCCGAGAAGTGTGGTCAGGGCCTCTATGTCCAGGTGGAAGCAGTGACAAGCGGTGCCCCATGGGGTCTGTTTTTGGACCAGTATTCTTAAACATCTTTACCAGTGACATAGATGATGGGATCAAGTGCACCCTCAGCAAGTTTGCAGATGACACAAAACTGAGCAGTGCGGTTGACAGAACAGAAGGAAGGGATGCCATCCAGAGGGACTTCAATAAACTCAGAAAGTGGGCCCATGTGAAACTAATGGGGTTCAATAAGGCCAATGCAAGGCAGCACACAGGGGTTAGGGCAATCCCAGATACAAGTGCAAACTTGGAAAAGAATTCAGTGAGAGCAACCCTGCTGAGAAGGACTTGGGGGTCCCAGTAGATGAAAAACTTAACGTGAGCCATCAGTGTTTTCTTGTAGCCCAGAATGCCAACAGTATCTGAGAAGGGTATGGAGCTGTCGTAACAGATCCAGAGGAGGGCCATGAGGATGGTCAGAGGCTGGAGCACCTCTCCTGTGAAGAAAGGGTGAGGGTTGGTCTTCTTCAGTTTGGAGAAGAGAAGGCTGTGGGGAGACCTCATTGCAGCTTTCCACTACCTGAAGAGAGCATATAAACAGGTGGGGGAGAGACTTTTTACACAGTCTGATAATGATAGCACAACAGGGAACAGTTTAAAACTAAAAGATATTTGTTATGAGGAAGATACACGTTACTCAGAGAGTGTGAGGCCCTGGCACTTCTGCCCAGAGAACCATGGATGCTCCACCCCTGGAGTTTCTCAAGGCCAGGTTGGATGAGGCCCTAGGCAGCCTGATCTGGTGGAGAGCAGCCAGACTGCAGCAGGGGTTTGGATTGAATGGGCTCTAAGGTCCCTTCTAACCCAAGCCATTCTATGATTCTAATTGCCTTTCAGTGTTGACGTATCTCCTAAAGATCGGTGTAGTTGGAGTGTAAGTGAAGTCCCAGTTTTCTCCTGCTTGTCTGCAAAGCCACAGGTATGTCTAATAGGCCCATAATGTTATTAATGAAACTTACATATTTGTGAGATATCTGTGATAAGGCTGGGTCTGTACAGACATGAACGTGGGTTTCTATGTAGCAGAACCAAGCTATACTTTTCAGTCCTGCAGATTCATTAATTGCAAGGAAGCTTTAGCTGATTTCATTGATGTATTTGCAGACTACCTTCTCTCCAGTACAACATCAATTAGCATGAAATATCAACCACTCAAAATAATGTAACATAAAAAAGCAGTACGAAGTGCACCAGTGCATTACTATGCATGTCAGAAGGGTTAGGTGTGAAATTTATGAGCAAACAGCAATTGCAAATCAGTGATCATTGACAAAAGAGCAATTTGGAACACTGCAATGCTAAAAGTGAGTAGATGGCTCACAGAGATCAACAGTCAAGCAATTTGGATATGTTTTCTATAAGCACAGAATCACATCCTCAAAATCTGAAGCTTTCTGTGGCCACTCACTGCTCCTCACAAAACTCATCGGTCCTTATGAGAGGAGGTGTCGTTCAAACAGGATGCTGACACACAGTCCTGCCCAGCAGAGTCTCCTCATTGGAAATAACTGGATGTCTTCAGCTTCAGTGCCTGCTTAACTTTGTACCTTTCCAACACTGAATACAATATTCCTAAGTTTATATGAACACACACACACAAAAAAACACAAATTCTTTGAGGTGTATCTCACAAAGTAGAATTAAGATGTTATTGCAGTTAGATATACAATGGCCATTTCCCAAGGAAGGGCCTAATAACAAAGACATAGGAGGTATGTGTCAACTTATATGCATCTTCATCTACTTCCATTCTTTTGGCTCAAGTTCTCCTTTCTGCATGGAAAACCAAGCACCATCTGGGACAAACCACAGGTGATCTTGAAAATGTTTCTCCGTTTTGTGAATTAAAAACTCAAGTAGCTACAGCAAGAGCTGAGGTGTGCTCTTCAGACCTCCGCAACTCAATTTAATAGATCACCTTACCCCTCATTCAGCAAAGGAAGGACTGTCAGGCTATGGGCTCTAAAAAAAAAAAAACGGTGTGCATTTAAGGTGTTGAGGACTTCAGTGTAAGGAAGACTCATAAGCAAAAAGACAGAAGGAGTAACTCCTAAGAGATGATCAACCTGAGGACTTCGGAGATTCAAGGCAATGCAAATGTCCTGAACTCTCAGGGGGATCTTGCTAGCATAAATCAGAAGATCATTTGTACTGTGCAGAATGGTAGGTGCCCATTAGCTCAAGGCACAGTACTCAGTTGCAGTCTACACTGTGTCACGTTTATAAGGCATGTCTGCCAGAGACCCAATGCCTGCTCAAAGCACACACCACCAGTAAGTCACTTTGCCTCTGCAGTCAGGAGGCAAGAAAGGACGATGTGCCCTTTGAAAGAAAACGAATACAGGGATAGGTCAATAAGGAAATGTTTTATTGCTACTGCCATGCCATGAATAAGCCAAAAGATAACATAGAATCATAGAATGGCCTGGGTTGAAAAGGACCATAATGATCATCTAGTTTCAACCCTCCTGCTATGTGCAGGGTCAGCAACCACTAGACATATGACTTGATACTCAGAAGGCATATGGAACTGAAGGATGAAAAAGCTTCACAACCAGGACAATCTTGTCTTCTGAAGTTTGCAGTTATAAATCCTGTTAAAAAGATGCCTCTCTCCAAAGAGATACTTGTTCTTGAGATTAATGACTTTAAAGGAATATTGAGTGCCCTGAATTGAGCTAATCAATGCAAGTCTCTTCCCCATACTATCAGTTCATCAATATTTCAGGCATACAAATGGATGCTCCATTAGCATTTTAAGCTGTTTTGCTCTGAGTAGATTTACTTCACATAGAAGTGCACCTTCACTCCTCTCTTCCCCAACAGATTCAGATCTCTGCACAGAAACCAAAAATATCACTCTTCCACACCACCAAAACCTTCAGGAAACAGCTCACACTTACTGTTAAGGCACTTCAGTTTTTCCTTGAAATTGCTCCAGATTTCTTCCTACCTGAGTTTATATAATCCTTTCCCACAAAAGCAAAACTTGGAGAAACACCTGCTTCATCTATCAGTGTCAGAGGGGCTTAACTTCACAAGCTTTATCTCTGAAGCTGCATTCTCAGCAGTCAAGAACCAGTGCAGATTTCACACTCTTCATAAATATTTTTAGGCTTTTCTTGTCTGCTGGCTTTGGTTTTTCCCCAGCTCCTACATGTGCATTCTCACACACACATGCTGAATGTAATCTCAAAGCAACCTGACCTTCCACAAGCCTACAGAGGTGATGAGGAGCCACTGCAGACCGTGCTGGAGTTTCACAAGTACACAAAGCCAATGGAGGGAGCAGTAGCTGCAAAGAAGTATCACAACCCATTCTACTTATGAAACTGGAACACATAACGATGTTATTAATGATGACGGTGTTCTCAGAAGAACCTGGTGGTGGCTGCATTCATTCTGGCTTTTCCTCAGGGTTTGTGCATCAGAACCCCTGCAGGGATTTTGCAGAGGCTTAAAGTGGAGTATAGCCTGCAAGGGAGGTCTCAGTGTCATGGGGTATGTGGGTGGCAAGAGTAATTCTTACCATCTCACATTACTTCTGTATCACATAAGTTGATGCTTGTCCTGAATTTCCATCTAACTTGTAATATAGAGTGGCATTTAGAAGTCATCTATCCCAATTACAATTTTCCCCATCACAAAGAATCCATGACTTGCTAAGGTTTTCCAATCCCAAATTATTGTCCTTATTAAGAGTTCACTCTATGTCTACTCTTAGCTTCAGCCCCATTGGCTCTTGTTAGTAGAAGTGGCTGAGAAGTTTTCACCAAAATATTTGTTTATAAAAAAAAAAAGCAGACAGCAGAAAAAGAGTTGTTTGTAATAAGATTTCTCAACTCAATCCCTCTTGGGCAATTTTTAGTTGAAACTTTCCAGGTCAGAAGACAAAAGCTATGATTTGTCCTCTTGCTTTATATAAAACAGAAATAGTCCAAAGAAAAATGACAGCTAGAAATTATTTGCTCCTTCCTTCTTTCCCTAGAAGTCTGTGTGGGTGCCTGAGACATAAACATTGCCTGCTGTCACTGCTGCTTCTGCTTTTGAATGGCATCCTACCGTACGGAAATAAACAATTAATTTACATTCAAATGGCAATTTTTTATCCTGAAAACTGAGTGTAGTTTATAGACAGTGCATATGCAATGGAAAACACAGCAATGAGAGTGCAATAGCAAAGTCCCAGGCTGCAGCAAGTGAGGATACGGTTACATGCAGCAGCTGTGGACACAGAAACAAAAGAAAAAAGCTGCTCACCCTTGGAAGACCTCAGGGACGTAGAAAACTCCAGCAAGCTCCCCTCATTTCCACTGCCAGCCCTTAAATGAGGGCTGGGAAGGGGTGGATCCTGGCTTCACCCCTTGCAGTCATTCAGGTACATTGCATGCACTTGAGCTCCCCTGGGCTGGCCCTGTCTTCCCACCAGGTGCTCCATCACTGCTTCAACCCAAGACAGCATTTCTGCTACACCAGAAAGTGCAACCTTTGGAGGTTCTGCTCTGTGAGCACTAAATCACATGAGTTCCTTGGACTTCAAGTAGTACCTTTAGTGGATGTTTGTTGTTTTTTTTCTGCTTTTTTGTTGATCAGTTCTCAGAGGCTGATTTGGCCATTCCCAAATCCCAATGCGTGCACTGGGTTTAGATGCAAAGTCCCTCATTCTGACTCACTCTGGTTTACCTGAACCCCCTTGAACATTTTCTCTTAAACTGTCTTTTAGAAGATGCTATAATGCACAGACTCCTAGCTAGTACCAAATTGCACTGAGCATTCAGATACCTTGAAGAGCTTTTGGGCTGGAACAGCAGCATGCACAGCTAATGCTGGGCTGGGTGCTTTGGAGCACCATAGTGTGATTTCCAGAAATAAAAGCAATTCATACAAAGTACAGCTTAGAAAAAGTTTGGGATGCCTCTGAGCTGTGCTGTAAGTGGATGGTCTGAAGGCAGAATCACAGGAGATGGAGGACGGAGAATCACCTCTGTTATTTCTAAACAACTCTTTCATTTAAATAAATGTCCCACATAAAAAGTGGAATGAGGGGGAGAGTTTAAAGACCTTTGCAAAAAGGAGATGTACAAACCACTGCCTTTTTAATGGCTGGAGGACGTTTTTCCAGCGTGGCACCGCACCCACAGAGCAGTGCTGCGGGGATCTTACATTTTACACCCCATACAGAGTAATGTCAGACTCCAAACATAACCAGAAAATTAACAAGCCGAGTCACTGCCCCACCAGAAACTTAAAAAATGCTTTGTCGTTCAGATATCCTGTGTAAGATGCTTTTTTTAATACCAGTTGATATCACATCATTTCTTCATATAGTCATAACAGAAAGGGAAAGGTGTTTTCTGACAGCTGAGACACACAGACTGACTTTGCTCCTCTGTTATCACCGTTTGTGTTCAAAAAGCATGTGCTCCAAAAACAAAAGCTTATTATAAAGGAGAAAAGCTTGTAGTTCTCAGGAGGTGCCAAAGAGGCAATGATTGCACTTGGCAAGGGATGGAAGGCCTTGGCAGAAATAGTTCCCCCTTAGAACTGAGCGTACTCTGAGCTCAGCCACAGCCTGAGGTTTGATTTGCTGTGCAGCCACTCAGCTTTGCTCAGAACAATGTACATCAACAGGAAAAAATATACAGAACTGGGTCTTGATTTCTCCTTTCCACTCCACAGCCATTTGTTGTTCAGTAGGAAAATGGGAGAAGTAGTGAAAGCCAAAATCCTCTCCAGTGTCATGAACAATGTGGCTTTTCCTCAGCAAAAAAGAAAGGGTAGCACAGATCCCTACCTCAAGCACTGTGTTCAGTTTTGGGACCCTCACTACAAGAAAGACGTGGAGGCCCTGGAGTGTGTCCAGAGAAGGGCAACAAAGCTGTGAAGGGTCTGGAGCACAAGTCCTATAAGGAGCAGCTGATGGAGTTGAGATCATTTAGTCTGGAGGAGGCTCAGGAGTGACCTTATTGCTCTCTACAACTACATGAAGGGAGGTTGTAGTGAGGAGGGGTAGGCCTCTTCTCCTATGTAACAGTGATAGGACGAGAAGGAATGGCCTGAAGTTGAGCCAAGGGAGGTTCAGGCTGGACATTAGGGAATACTTCTCTGAAATAGTGGTCAGGCACTGGAATGGGCTGCCCATGGAGGTGGTGGAGTCACCTAACCTGTAGGTGTTCAAGGAACATTTAGATGTCGTACTGAGGGAAATGGTTTGGCAGGAAATGTTGGTGGAAGGTGCACAGTTGGACTGGATGGTCTTGGAGGTCTTTTCCAACCTTGGTGATTCTATGATTCTATATACATGGGCAACTTCCAAACAGTATATCCCCACAGCTCAAACCAGTTTCCCCAGCACTAATAAACCAGATTGCCCCTTGGAGGCCTATCCAAGACGAGCATACTTACAAATCTTGCCACATTTGATGGTTGTATTAACAGTGATAGAGATCTGACTGTGTCCACGGCCATGCTCTTCTACTGTCACAGCCTCTTGCCATCAGCATGTGGCCGTGCTCTCCAGGTTCTTGAGGAAGCTACAGCATCTGAATTGAAGATAAACCAGGCAGCAGGCTCATGCCTCCACCACCTGTCTGACAAGGACTCTGCTCGGAGGTTAGTGTGAAGCACATTTGTCCAGGATTCTCTCCATCTGGGGCCATTTCTGAGATGCTCACTTGTGCAGAGGGAAAAGAGAATCAGTGATGACATCCATCAGATCTTCCTCTGCTGTGGTGCTGGCCACATTTCCAGGCACTGCATCATGGAGTCTATCGTGTATCTCCCCTCAGCCAGCAGACACTTCTCAAAGGAAACTGTGGGCCAGTTGTAAAATTCTAGCATTGAGAAGGATAAATTAAATAAAAATTAAAATTAAATTAAAAATTAAATAAAACTCTATCCACTTTCCTTTCTGTCCTTCAGTTTTCTTCTGATGAGGACCACAAGGGAGACAGTAGGCATCTATGGCACACACATCTCAGAACAGCTTTTAGGTGGTCCTGTTTCTTCCAACAAATAATTCATGGCAACACTGTACCTGTGACCCAGGGGTACTTTATGCAACAATCCAAATGGTGGCAATGGCACCGCCACTGCTGGCACACATCCAGGCAGTGATGGGCAATCCAAAATCCAAAAAGCAACTAACTTGCTTAAATTCTCACAAGTGGGCATCTCACGTCGATCCAGAGCAAGCTGTACTGATCTTAATGAGTGGACAAGGAAAGGCAATATTTTGACAAGTCAGCCACCTTCCCTAGGTAACAGCAACAGGACAAGAGATAATGAATGGCTTTAGGTTGCATCAGAGGAGGTTCAGGTAGGATATTAGGAAAATATCATCTCAGAAAGAGTGGTGAGGTGTTGGAAGAGGCTGCCCAGGGATGTGGTGGAGTCACCATCCCTGGAGGTTTACAAGAGGAGGGTAGATGTGGCACTGAGTGACATGGTTTAGCAATATGGTAGTAATAGGATGAATGTTGGACTAGATAATCTTAAAGGTCTTTTCCAACCTTAATGATTCTGTGATTCTGCGATACCGGAATCTCAGACCACCTTATTAAAACTTCATTACAATTGAGACCTCAGTAATGACTATGAGCAGAGGGATTTCTGGACCAGCCCAAGGTGATTTATTGCATGTGATACCTCCAGAAACTTGGGAGAGTCCACGCAGCATGAGGGGAAATTCATATTCTCCACTGCACCACGAGTGTATGCTGTACATCCTGGCATCACAGCAGCTGAGACAATCTGCTTTATTTGTGCAGCCCCTGAAATGCTGGCAACAGCAGCAGGCAAGGGGTTAAGTGGTGGTATCAAGGGAACACATGCCTTATTAACTGGCTGGAATGTCTGGAGGATGTGAGCAGCACCATAGACATGGGAAAGGCAATCAACACCATATTAGTGAGATTCAGGTCAAGGAACAGTGAGCGCAGGTCTGCAGGAGGGGTCAATGGAGCAAATGATAGCAAGAGCTGAAAATGGCCCTGAGAAGCCAAAGGGCAGTGCAGAGAGAGCTGCAGAGGCAGTGGTGATGTAGCTGGGACAACTTACCTTTACAGACTCTCATGGGATGAAGAATATGGATCTGATCCCATTCTGTAGTGAATCCAGCTCCTCTGTGCTCCAGCTGTGTGGTGTTGCTCCACAGGTTTATAGAGTTAAATGCAAGCCACCAACTCCTGCCCTGTTAAGCTTGATTCTGTTTTTCCCTAGAACTATTAAATAGTTTTGGATCAAATCCAAAAATAGTTACAGAATGACTTAAAGTATTTTATTTAAGGCAGCTCAAAGGATTGTGTTTTTCCTTTTCTTGAATGAAAGCCTTATTAGAAATGCATGGCCCTGAGACCAAAGGGCTGTAAGTACACAGCAATACTGCATGCACTGTGAAGAGCCCGCTGCTACACACTGATACCCATGCAAGGCTGAGCTGAAAGCTGTGTGCACAGCCTGCTGCTTTGCCTCGCAAGCTTCAGCTGGAAGATTTACGGCAGTGCTCACAGTGCCCAGGGTACATCCTTCATCAGTTTGTGATTTACAGTTGAATCCCTTGGTTGTATCTGAAGTACACTCAGGCTCTTTCCTCTGGACAGAAGAATTAATTTGGAAAAGTTGTATACATAAATCTATTCATTTTTACCTTTTTTAAAACCAGTTTTGCAATCTCTCAGGACACAGCACTCCAAATCCAAATCTTTGCCATTCCTCAATCACCAAAATTGAAGGAATGTATTTTTTACAGTGGAAAAGACACAGCCATCAAAGCTGATCTCCCTAGCCTCATCCTGTCACTTTGCTCCTCTCAGCAAAACACGATACATTGGAAATTCCAGCTAAATCACAGCACCTGGTGACTCACCTAGGGTTCAGGACTTGCCTTCTGCTTTATTTCTAAATATCAGCTGTAAAATTACATCCCATGTCAATACTGAATCATTCCATATGAAACTGCATAGGCTCAGGAACAGGAATCACCCTGCAGAAGCCAGCCCCTCTCTCTAGCCCTTAGTAATCCTGTGGACAGGTCCACCTACCTCCAAATCCCCACGGGGCTGTGAAAAAGCTCTGGGCGTTCAGAGCTTTTGGTCACTGCCACTATTCTGCAAACTTAGGATACGTATGAGGAGCACATCCCAAAGCCATGCGGGCTAGAGCAGTCTTCTGCAGACCTGGAAACCACCAAGTTTTATTACTCATCCAATCACAGAATCACAGAATCACCAAGGTTGGAAAAGACCTTCAAGATCATCCAGTCCAACCATCCTCCTATCACCAATAGCTCTCACTAAATCACGTCCCTCAACACAAAATCCAGCCATTCCCTGAACACATCCAGGGTTGGTGACTCCACCACCTCCCTGTGCAGCCCATTCCAGTGCCTGACCACCCTTTCCGAGAAGTAATATTTCCTAACATCCAGCCTAAATCTCCCCTGGTGCAGCTTGAAGCCATTCCCTCTATTCTACCACCAGTTACACGAGAGAAGAGGCCGACCCCCAGCTCACCACAACCTCCCTTCAGGAAGTTATAGAGAGCAATGAGGTCTCCCCTGAGCCTCCTCTTCTCCATGCTGAACAATCCCAGCTCCCTCAGCCTCTCCTCATAAGGCCTGTGTTCCAGACCTCTCACCAGCTTTGTTGCCCTCCTCTGAACACGTTCCAGGGCCTCAATGTCTTTCTTGCAGTGAGGGGCCCAAAACTGGACACAGTACCTCACCAGAGCTGAGTACCGAGAACAATCACTTCCCTGTTCCTGCTACCAACACCACTCCTGATGCAGGCCATGATGTCATTGGCCTTCTTGGCCACCTGGGCTCACTGCTGGCTCATGTTCAGCCGAGCATCAATCAGTACCCCCAGGTCCATTTCCTCTATGCAGTCTTCCAGACACTCTGCCCCAAGCCTGTAGCGTTGCCTGGGGTTGTTGTGGCCAAAGTGCACAACATTTGGCCTTGTTGAAACTCATCCCATTGGTTTCAGCCCAGCTCTCCAGCCTGTCCAGATCCTTCTGTATGGCCTTGCTACCCCCAGGCAGATCCACACTTCCAGCCAACTTGGTGTCATCTGCAAAACTTACTGAGTGAGTGTGCACTCAATGCCCTCATCCAGGTCATCAAAGATATTGAAGAGGACAGGCCCCAGCACCGACCCCTGGGGAACACCACTCCACTCACTCCACTCTCTGGGCCCGGTGGAATGTGTCAGTAACCCACTGAAAACTCCAAGGACAGCTGGAAGAGCATTTTCACCTTTTTTTTTTTTTTCCCCCATCTATTATTTTGTTTCATCAACATTTGTTTCTGGTTCAGGTACGACTTGGGACTGGCGTACAGGCTGAAAGCATCATGAAATCACTGGTACTCTTTCCCTTAGTGCAGGTACACTTTACGATGGCTGTTGGAAAGCAATGCATCGCTCAACTGCTCCTGTTTGTGTGCACTGCAGAAGCAGGCTGATGGGTTGAGGCCAAATAAAAGTGCCTCCAGGTTCCTGCATGCAAGGCACGTCAGCCTGGATTGCCTGCAGAGGTGTGTTATTCTTCCAAACCATTTTCCTCGAGCAACAAAAGCATCAAAATTGAGGATGCAAATTCAAAGGTATTGAAGCAAACTAGAATTTATTTAGCATTTATTACCCATTCTGTTGTTATATGTGGCTTCTTTTGTCTCAATTTTCTTCTAGTAAACATAGACCTTTTCCTTTTTCATTTTTATTAATAAAATATATAAAACATTGTGCATTGCTATCCATAGGAAAACCTCAGTTTAATAACAAAAAAAGAATAAGGCACACTCCTGTGCAGCATCTTCAAATATATATATATATATATATATAAAACAAAACAAACAAAATGAAAAGCCTTTTCAACCTCTTTGAGGTTGTTAACATCTCACCAATCACTGACACATCTCCTATATTACCATAATTTCACTGTTGGAGGTGAGTTGGGTTGTATTTGACAGGGACCAGCGGGGAGAACAGACTCAAAAAAAAATAAAAAAAATAGGATTTTATCCCTGAGGTGTTGGTTAAAAAAACAATGTTCCCATTGGAAAGGAATATGAAAAGACAGCCATAAATAACTGAATACACTATGGCAAACATCCAAGCACCGAGATGATTTCATGATGGAAGAACACTCCCCCTACCCCCCAGTTCTTCACAAGTCATATTTGCCATTGGTTTTTAATTGGGTTTATCTCATGGCTTCTGAAGTCACAAGACAGTCAATCAGGATGCACCCCCCTGCCCTCCCCAGTCATCTTTCCAGAGCCGTAGCTTTGTTCACCGTTCTCCCAGAGTCCACAGGAAAGGGAAGCCCAACATTCCTCAATGAAAACCAAAACCTGGATGACTTCTCTCCCCAGCCAAATGAGCAATACTCGTACCACAGTGTGCCAAGCTCCGCGCCCCACACGGGGGACTCAAACTGTCAGCTCTGTGCCAGCCACTCAGAAATGAAGACGGCAGCCACCTCTGATGTGACCAGAAGGTGTCCATGAAGAGGGGCGATAGTCATACGACAGGGAAAAGGAGCGAAAGTTTTATTGCTGTCCATCGCACAGCACTCCTGGAAAGAAAAGAGGAGACGCCCACACGGCATTCCTCAGCACCTCGCTGCTGCCAGGCATGGCTGGAGGAGCCCCGTGGCGCAGCGGGCGGCCGGGCTCCCAGCTCTCAGTAGTAGCGGTTGAGGCTCCTGGTGCCGGGGATGTCGGGCTGGCCGTTCATCCAGATCTCGCGGATGATGCGCTCCCGCTCCTCCAGCCGCTGCGCTCTCTCCAGCTCCTCTGCCGAAGTGAAAACGTTCATGTTCAAAGTCCTCTCGAACCTGCGGTGCCTGCGGGCCGACACGTCCGACGTGCTGTCCGAATCCCCATCGCTGTCGCTGCTGTCGCTGTCGCTCTCCCGGGGAGGTTTTTTGGTGGAGGAACGCTTGCAGTCTGTGCGGCAGGACACCCTCAGCACCAGGGCCAGCAGGGTCAGGACGAGTCCAATGCACACCCCGGAGACAAAATACAGAGCGGCCCGCTCGGGGTTTTCTGAAAGGGGAAAGGAAAGAGTGCTTGAGAATGATTCTTGGACAAACAAAATGCATGACTTGTTCCTCTGTGCAAACAGCAGCAATGGTCTCCAGAGGGGCAGAGTTTCTAATGGTTCGCTTCCAAGCCCTCCTTCGCCTCCTTTCCCCAGGGAAGCCAGGGAGGGGATTTTACGCGGTGGATCTGCTGCCAAGGCAGTGACCCACATGCAGACTGCAGGTTAGCTGCAGCTGTGTCTTGGAGTTATCTGGAAGAATAAATTTAATTGAAATTGAATTGAAAAATGAATTAAGTGCTAATTCCAGTTGCTACAGGAATGGCGTTGAAACCTGAGAGCAGCACAAGCAGAAGCAACTGAATGCATCTTTCTGTCATAGCCATTATCACTGTACAAAGAATAGAATCACAGAATCACAGAATCACAGAATCATCAAGGTTGGAAAAGACCTAAAAGATCATCCAGTCCAACCATCACCAATACTCCCCAGCTAAATCCTATCCCTCAACACAACATCCAAACGTCTCTTGAACACATCCATGTTCGGTGACTCGACACATCCATGTTCGGTGAGTTTATAGAGTTAAATAGAGTTTATTATAAAGCTTTACACTCTCTCTGTGCTGTAGCTCAGCTGAAATGGCAAGCCTTGCAGCATAGAAAAATGCATATTATTTATTCATAAGTTTCTTCTGCTTATCCGAGGCGAGCGTGCTGGCTTTCTGCCCAGACCACCAAAAAGAATACCTGTGCTACAGAAGCACTGCTGGGGTTTGTGCCCTGACACGATGAGTCCTGCAGAGCTGCATTTCAGGGTGAAACAACAAGACTCCAAAGGATCTACAATGCCTTTTCAACCAGGTTATCTTGTTTATTTACTACAGGGTGGTGTTTTTTGGTTCACGAGACTGCTAAGAAGTGTAATTGTGATAAATGTTGCTATTGCACTTGCCGTGGGCAACATCACCTCAGCATATTTCACGTTTATAGACACCCTGAGTGGGCGAAGATGAACCAAGCAGAAGTGTCACAGCCAGCTCTGCTCTGCTGTGTCTGTTGGAAGTCCTGAGTTCAAGGATGGCGTCAACTCCTCAGAGGAGCCTAATCCTCTGAACTCAGAGATAAAGCTGTCCAAGATCCCCCCAGTTGAAAGACTATTATTTGGCCCCCGGAACAACTACCTGACTCAGCTCTACTTTCACTCCCCCCACACTGCTTTTAGATCACTCTCCAAGTGATTTCCTTCAAATAAACTTTTACAGAAGAAAAGGAAAACAGCAGGAGTGGGGTGTTGGACCAGCTGACGTCTGGAGGCCCCACACAGCCTAAATTATTCTGATTCTGCATCCAGAACCCAGACACCGACTTGTGCATGGTTCAAGGCAATGCATGGTTCAGTGCCCCAAGATGCTCTTGGAGCTTCTTGTTCAAGTAACTGCATTTGTGTTCTGTGCTTCTCTCCTACCAAATGGATTTCAAAAGTAAATGACAAGGCATGGAAGACGAGGACGTCATGACAGTCTGAAATATGGCTAATAAAACATGCCACTTGCTGGAGTGGAGAATGGGGAAGGCATGAGGAAAAAAGAGGCTGAAGACAGACTGCAAAAGAAGGAGGATTAAGGAACTGCAAAAGACGCATTTAGCAATGCAGAAGAAGAAAAAAATGCAGCAGTAGCTGGAGAAAGGAGGGAGGCCAAAGCTAGAGACTTTAAGCTAAGGTATTTTGACAAGAGTCAACAAAAAAGCAGAAGGTAAAAGAGAAAAAAGGTATGAGAACAATCATGGAGAATGTGCTGATAGCTCTGCAGCAATCCGACTAACTGAAATCCTGGCCCCAGTGAAGTTAATGGAATCCTGAACACAAGGGACAGAACGTGAATAAAACTGCAGCCCAGCTTATGCAATAGCAAAGCCATTGTCCATCTGCTACAGCGTAACAGTAAAGCGGTCTGAATTCCAGAGACGTGACAACCCCAGGAAAAGTGTCATCATCCCCTCTTACCTCCATCTGGGCAACTCAGCACAGCAAGCTTCCCTTGCAAGCAGGCACAGGGAGGATTCCAAAAACACGCAGACTGGGAAGCACAGATGAGCAGGACTGATCCATTTGTCCTGGACGCCAGTAAGTGCAGCCTGCCCCTGCTCTGGCTGCCACGATGCCCACCACCTTCCTGAGCACCACATTCCTGCACACACATGGGCTCCATCTGGTTGCATTAGTTCCACTGTTCACTCTTTTTAAAGCAACTCATAAAAAAACACAGGTTTGAGCCTGAGACGAACACGTGTAGTTTCTTTTCTCCCATTTTTGTCCATGTCCTGCTTTTCATTTCTCCTCCCTACTCCTTTTTCCATGCTACTGTATCCTGCTCATATGCAAGCAGCACCTCCACTGCTACTTAAGCAACCATTTTTCATCCCCTGCTCGTCCCTTTGTGTATAGCTCTCCACGCAGCGCAAAGGCTGTAATCGAATCTTTGGGCTGCTTCGCTGGCATTTATGAGCTCCTCCGGCTACTCTGTCACCATCTGAGACACTGTCTGCACTTCCTCACGAGCTGTAACCCTCCGTTCAACTGCAGCCTTGGCATTTATCATGCATACAATCCACTTGCGCAGCAACATCCCTCTTTCCACCGCAGAAAGAGCAACTTAAGCTAAAAACCAGGGGCTCTGTTTTTTTCTCAGTTGAAGCAGCCAAGTCAGCAACCCCCTGGATTTGGGGGGTTGATCAGTCAGCCTCTTCCTTTGCACATCCTCCTTGCAAAGAACAAAAACCAGCATCCTCTTCAGAAATGGATGCTCAGAACCTCCCAAAACTCGGGGGAGGCTCACATTCACCAAGCCCACAGTAACACGTCCCAGAGTATTTCAGAAACTCTTTAAAAGCATACAGATATCAGTAACAGGAGTTAACAATAGTTTGACACGAGTTCATGTCTATGTGTGCCCCACTACCCCTTTAGCACACAGATTTTGACCAGCGGAGCTCTTTCTTCCACTGCTGTGGATGACAGTCAAGGCTGTTTTTCTCCTACACTTCTGGAAGGACCCAGCTGCTGCCAATCTCTTTAGGTGGGGTTGCCTTTCCTCCCTGTGGTATTTCTCTTTCTGGACTAAATGCATTGATGAAAGTCACTGATTCAAGCCTGAATTTAATCACTGCAGACAAAAGATATACGCTCTTTGTAAACTCCCTACACAAAACCCACCACTTTCTATCCAGTCAAACTGCCCAGAAATTAGAAACACATTTTATTTTGTTTTTCCAACCAAACCAGCAGCAATTATGGAGCCTGTTTCCTGAGGGCCAACAATCTGCTGGGAGCATCAGCCCAGACTGCCACTAATTCCCCAGGAAATGCCACAGGCCAAGGTTGTTACTGGTATTATAATAAATCGTTTCAATGAATACAAAGCAATCTAGGCATTAATGCTGCTGGCTCCCTGCGATGGCTTCATACACTCAGAAACCTCAGTGGGGAGGGATATTTCAGAGCTCCCAGTGAAAGGCTCAGCAGTAAGCAGTCACACCAACAGCAGGAATAATGTCTTCTTGGGAACTGACAGTCAGCCCCCAGCCCGCCGAAAGCCCCTGGCCGGACAGAGGAAGCTCCCAGGAGCCCCTTATTAAGAAAGCTCAGGCCAAGCAGCCTAAAAGTTGGAATGATCCCCCCCGGGTTGTTTTTTGGAGGCTCCTTGTTAATAACTTGGCAGCAATGGCTTAGGGCTTATGGAAGAATAAAACAGGGATTTGTGGAGGTTTCCCTCTAACTACTTTATCCTGAATACAAAACTAGAGTAAGTCTTCTGTCTAAAGGAAGGTGCTGGAATTGATCTGGTACAATTGAGACATTTAATATTTATATAAGCAGAAGGGACAGTTGCTGGAAGATTGTGACTGCAGAGGTAGGTCCAGCTGTCGCTGAGAGGAGTGAACTCTTCCCAGATACTCAGACAGGTTTTGGATCAGGTCCGTGACAAATAAAAGGACTGAGATTTACACACAGGGATTGCATCTAATTCTAATCCTAACTCTGTAACAAAAATTGGCTTTTAAATTAAGAACATTCCTCAGCCTTTTGCAGGACCACACTCTGCATAAGATTCATTTGTCTGATCAGCTGATAAATCCACTTGTCACAGACACTGCTGACTCTTTCCCTCTGTTTCTGAAGAAATGTTTTTGAGGCTCTGGAAGCTGGGTAACACTTAACAGGCTGTGATACTTCTAAACATGGTGATAGCTGCAAACAGATTTGACAGTGAAAACCAACTCTCTTGCAGAGAGGCTCTGCTTCCTGCTGTGCTGTGATTTTTCACCCCTTGGTTGTCAACAGAAACATTTCCAACATTTACATGGCAACTGCAACCAAAAAGATTGTAGAAATGAGCCTAGAGGCTTTTGCTAATATTGGTGCTCATCCATTCCGTGTGCAGTAAGACTCTGCACGTGCCAACTGTGCAGATAACAGAGCCTGCAGCTCTCCATCTGCAGCTTCCCAACCAATCCACGTCATTTTGTGAAGAAGCAAACACCAGTATGGACACGGATTTTAGTGCTCTCCTCAGGCTAAGAAACATTCCACTGCCAGGAGGTAGGAAAAGTAGCAGAGTGGAAGATCTTTTCAAGCGTGTACCTGATCCACGCAACACCAGGTGCCCCTAAGGTCCCTTTCCCGGAGGAGGTCTGAGGGTGTACACCATCCTCCGTCCCAAACAAACAAAAAAGTGTATGTCTCTTCCCTATTTACAACTTGCTTTTACAAAGTACTGCTCTGAGCCAACTCACCAGCACAGGCAAGTCCTGATCAGCAGATTCACAGAATCATAGAATGGCACAGTTTCAGTTTGCAGAGTGCACCTGAGGGACATTTTAGTGTCATGAAGCAGAGCACTTCTTGCATTATGTTTCCCTTTGGTACAGAGGCTGTGGTCAGGGGTAGTGGAAGATGTATGAACCAAAACCTCCCTGGCCACCCTGCCTCTCTTAAGCCACTGTAGTGACTTCTCTATGGGCATCAACAGCTGCTGTGGTGTAAGCCCTCTTCAAGGCTGCAAACTCAGGCAAACATGGAACTTTCCAAGTGATCTGCTGCTCAAAGTCTGCAACAATAAGAGAGGCTGCTTTGCAGTGCCTCAGTTTTATTCCAGTTTTATTTGTGCCCTGTCACACATCGTAACATAAACCATGCCAAATCCATCCTCCTTGCTAAGAGCATATGACATTACATGTAGCAAATAGAAAGAGTTTACAGCATCTGCTGTTTCAATCTATAGGACAGACATCAATTACTTTTGTGATAAATACCAAGATGAACCTATATACCAAATTTCATCCAACATTCATGGCTAAGTGCACTGGAGAACATGAGCAAGAAGCTCAGGAACTCATCACTGGAAGCTGAAGATTTCCTGTCACTTGAGGAGGATGGTCAGAGAATGTCTAGCCAAAGTCAATGCACACAAAGCCACGGGCCCCAATGGGATGCACCCATGCATGCTAGGAGAGCTGGCAGAGGTGACTGCTGAACTGTATTCTACCATCTTTGAAAGGACCTGGCAAACGAGAGGTGCCTGAAGACTGGAGGATGGCAAATGTCATTTCAGTCTTCAAAAAGGGCAAAGGAGTATGTAGGAAACTACAAGTCAGTCAGCCTCACCTCCATCCCTAGAAAGGTGATGGAACAGCTTGTTCTGAATACCCTCTTTGATCAACTGGAAGACAAGGAGGTTATCAGGAGTAGTCAACGTGGATTCACCAAGGAGAAATTGTGCTCAACCAAACTGGTAGCCTTCTATGATGTCATCACTAGCAGAGTAGATGGGGGGAGAGCAGTGAGTATTGTGTACCTTGACTTCACCAAAGCAGTTGACATCATCTCTCACGACATCCTTGTTATGAAACTCAGGATAAATGAGTGCATGGTGAGGTGGATTGAGAACTGGCTGACTGGCTGAGCTCAGAGTGTGGTTATCAGCAGTGCAGGGTCTGGCTGTAGGCTGTAACTAGTGGTGTTCCCCAGGCGTCACTGCTGGGTCAAGACTTATTCTGCATCTTCATCAACAACCTGGATGAAGGGATAGAGTCCACCCTCAGCAAGTTTGCTGATGGTACAAAGCTGAGAGAGGTGGCTGACACACCTGTAGGCTCTGCTACCATTCAGCAAGACCTGTGCAGACTGAGAGTGGGCAGAACTGGATGAGATTTAACAAGAGCAAGTGTAGAGTCTTGCACCTGGGGAGGAATAACTGCATGTATCAGTATGGGTTCAGGGATGACTTGCTGGAGAGGAGCTCTGCAGAGAAGGACCTGGGTGTTCTGATTGCCAACAGGTTGGCCATGAGCCAGCAGTGTGCCCTGCTGGCCAAGAAGGCCAATGGGATCCTGGGGTGCATTAAAAGGAGCATGGCCAGCAGGTTGAGGGAGGTGATCCTCCCCCTCTGCTCTGCTCTGCTGAGGCCACATTTAGAATACTGTGTCCAGTTCTGGGCTCCCCAGTTCAGAAAAGGCAGGGATCTCCTAGAAGGAGTCCAGTAGAGGGCCTCAAAGATGATGAAGGGCCTGGAGCATCTCCTTTACTAGGAAAGGCTGAGTAACCTGAGGCTGTTCAGCCTGGGGAAAAGACAACTGAGAGGAGATCTGATATATATTTATAAATATCTAAAGAAAGGTGGGAGACAAATGGATAAGACCAGGCTCTTCTCAGTGGTGCACAGCAATAGGACAAGGAGCAATGGCCTAAAACTTGAACATAGAAAGATCCATACAAACACACAGAACTTCTTTACAGTAAGGGTGAGGGAGCACTGGAACAGGTTGTTCAGAGAGGCGTGGAGTCTCCTTCTATGGAGAAAGTCAAGACCTGCTTGGTCAACTACTTCTGTGACCTACTGTAGGGAACCTGCTTTAGCAGGGTGGTTGGACTCGATGATCCCTTGAGTTCTCTTCCTATCCCTGCAATTCTGTGATCCTGTGATTTACTATTTGTTCTGGAGTAAAAGGCTTCTGCCAAGATTGACACCTTGACAAGGGGATGAATCAAGGCCTTGTGCCCCATAAAATGAGTGCAAGGTCAAAGAGTTGTGCTGTGGAAGCAAGTGGAAGCAAAGTCAGCTGTTCCAAATCCTAGTATTTCTGCCCCTACCATAAAAATCCTAAAACTTTCTGCAACCTGTTACTTTGCAGTTGGGGAAAATGTTAACAGCATTTTATTTTCTATTAGCATTGAGAATACAGGCTTTTTTTTTTCACAGCAAAAATAGATGTAGGTAAGAGAGGGAAGAAGTATGATAGACAGAAGATACATTTAATGTTTCCTTTCCCTAATCTTTCTTTAGAAAGTCCAAGCAACAAAAATATATCCCACTCTGTCATCTTTTGTGAAGAACATCACAGCATTTAGGCTGCCAGCTTCTTTAAAATGTCACCAATAGCCAATTTCAAAGACACCATTCAGTGTGTAGAAAAGCAGAACTTTGCATTCAATATTCTTGTCCTCTTAGAAGGATCCTTCACTTAACATGCAGAAAAACTCTTATTAAGCTACTATTCCAAAATGAAAAGCCCAAATTAGTTACTTCAAATCCAAATACTTGTCTGCAGCAGCACGGTGGTATCTCAGCAAGAGCAGGGCACCAAGAATGCATTACTATTTTTTGAATCAGTAAGGCTGAATGTCACAAAGACGTGAAATAACTATTGCTCATGAATGCAGTTTTAGTTATACAGATCCCAGCTTAATGCATTTGGGTGCTGTGAGCAGATTGGCTACAGAACACAGAATCATTCACAGCATGTACTAAAAGAGCAGTACATTAGCATTACCAACAAGGTGCATACAAACATTTCATTAAAATGGAGAACATTCTGCAGTCTCATTAGAAAAACTGACTGTAAACGGCATGTCACAGAGGAGTTGTAAAAAAACAGGGCCCTCATTCTGCAGAAAGCAGCAGAGATTGCCCTAAAATACGTAAGCCAGTGCTACCTTCTTGGGGGGTAGACCCTCCAGCTCTGCAGTCAGTTCCTACTTTTGACAAGGCACCTCACAAGATGGAAAATATTTGCACTACACTGTCAGCCTCTACTGGACTTTTTACTCTCAACGATTTTGAGTCCAAGCATTGAACACAGCACACAGTCTCTATTTCAAGAGGAACTTCTTAATGCAAATCTTAAAAGGAAGACTATTCCTCTGCTACTTGAAAGATACATGTGGGTGAAGGATAAACTGTGATCCAAGGAAATTTTGCTCTAAACTACATTTAAATATATAATTAAGCAAACTCTCAAGCTACTTCATCTTCACATTCCTACTGAAGATAAGCCAAATTCTATTAAGCAGGGTAATGATCTCTTATTTTCCAAATTACAGGACAACAAGCTTGCCTTCCTTATGTGCCAGGCTTTGATCTTCAGGAAAAACACAGCATTAGAAATAAGACCACATGTAAGATCACATTGTATTTAACTTCAGATGAGAGCAAATCCAGGGGAAAGCAGAGCACCATAAACCCTGTTGTGTGTTGTCTGCCAGAGCTGCCCTGGTCAGGCCTTTCAAGGCAGAATTTGCTGAGAGACAAATGAAAAATACCAGCAGTTCAAAGAAACGGATTTAGCTGTAAATGTCTGAGATACGGGGGTCAGTGCAGAGCCTACAAGGAGCCCACGGGAGCGCAGAGAGGTGGCAGCCACCAGACCTACCTGTGATGAAGGCATACGCTGCTAGGATGTTGCTGAGCGATGCCATCTCTGCGCTGACACCCACAGGCTCCATGCTGCTGGTGAACGCTGGTGGCCGTGTCTCATCCACAGGAAGCAGGAAGGGGGTGCTGTCTAGAGGGTAGAAGGTGGCCGACCTCCCTTTCTTCTTCTCTGCTTCAAAACAGAAAGGGAGTGAGAAACCAGGCACGTGCACCAGCCCTGTTCTGCCCTACTTATCCTCATCTGTGTTCAGAGATCTGGAGCCGCTCAGCACCAAGCCACCCACATTCGCTCCCCTTTCTGGGGCAACAAGACCTTTGCAGTTAACTTCAGTCGAGCCCATGCCCTGTCTGCATCCAAACAGCATCTTCTCTCCACTGTCTCCTGCTCTTTCATGTCACCGCCTAGACACACCCACCCATGTTACAGCAAATATAGAATCGGGTTTCTTTTATCTTATGTAAATCAACAGAGCCTTTATCAGCTAAGCTTGTTATAAGTCTGCACATGGGCACGGAAAACACAGCCAGAGCTGGCAACCCTCTGCTGGAGTCGTGCTGCAGCCATCCATCCGCACCCGGCGAACAGACAACACTTTCTCCCCAGCCTTTGCAGAGAAGGGCGAATCTGAGTTTATGACTGCCTTCCGAAGCTCACTTACATTGTGTTTCACCCAGACATCATTTCCCTTTGGAGAGGCTAGCAAGCATGAGTTAATGATTTGATTTTATTTGTAGAAGACCAGAGCTGAGGAGGCACATAATTCCAGGAGGCTCAAAGAGACCCTTTCAGACCTTATCAGCTCGCTGCCGAGTACTTCTTGCACCTTGATCTGCTGGCAGACACTCTCACTGGTCACAAAACACTAATTGTTTTAAACATGAAAACCAGTGCACAGGATCTAGCTCCACGGTCCATGTGATTGTTTAAGGGTAGCTGTTACAGCTTCTCAGGCTCCTTTTCCTGGGCGCCCAGCTCAGTGCTTTCCTGGGTGTCAGCAGTGCGCTGTAGAATCACAGACTTGCACCTGGCTTCCACTTATCTGCAAGCATTCAATTCAGCAAACTGCTGGGCCCCCCTCCTACGATACCACCAGTGCCATGCAAACAAAGGGCACAACCAGAGATCATCTGTGCTCACCCAGTCTGTGTCCCTGCTAACCCAGCAAAGCAAGAGAAGGCATTCAACCTCCCGCTGTGCGTGCTGGGAAGTGGCACAGCCCAGAGGAGCAGTAACAGAATGGGGGCTGTCAAAGAGAACAGGCGATACTGAATGGAGAGGGACTGAGTGCGTGGACGTGTGTGCAGCAACACCAAGCCCTAATGTGCCTCAGAGGAGAAGCAGCAGGGATGGATGGCCGGGTGTCGCTGTGAGGGATCAGCCCCAAGGAACTTGGGTGCAGCTGTGTCTGCCACTGGATGACTGCACGGCCTTGAGAAAAATCACACCTGCCAAGCTACCAAGGTGTAAAGGACTGCCCCAGAGAAAGGTTTTCAAACGTGGGTTTCTGGGTGGCAGATGCAAAAGAGAAAAACATCCCCACAAGCCTTCTTTTGGGAGAATAGGGATTGCTGCAACTAGATGTACAGAGGCACAGAAGGGCAAAGGCACAGCCAGCAGGAAATCAACAGCAAACCTTTGGAAAATATTTTAATTCAAATGGAGGCCCCAGAAATGCTAACATGCCCTCTAATCTTTCTTTTTATTCTCCTTGCCCAGTAAATCCATGTCCATACAAGTGGTTGAGTTTTTCTTTACCACACCACCACTCCTGCCAAGAAATCCACAGGAAGCAGAGTACGTTTCTTATTCCTTCTAACTGAACCCCTGCGCTCCTGAAGATGCCCTGGGTACTTCAAAGTATCTCACGTAGCACTGGGTATCTAAACCGTGGCAAGCAAGCCCCGCTGTTAGCTGACAGATCTTAATGGAGCGATCCAGCTCTCGACACATAGCAGGAACTTAAAAGCTCAATGTATTTGTTCATATGGACACCTAAACCATCTCAGGGTCAGCAGGACATCCACACAGACGGCAGATACGAGAAGGGATGTGGGGAAAATTCCCACTCTTTTAGAATAGCTTCTGCTACTAAAATGACACATTTGTGTGAAAACAACAGAGTCACAGAATCGCAGGGGGTGGAAGGGACCTCCAGAGACCATCGAGTCCAACCCCCTGCCAAAGCAGGCTCCCTACACCGGGTCACACAGTAGGCATCCAGGCGGGTCCTGAATATCTCCAGAGAAGGAGACTCCACCACCTCCCTGGCAGCCCGTCCCAGTGCTCCGTCACCTCACCTAAAGGAGTTCTTGCGCACATCTGTGCAGAACTTCCTATGCTGCACTTTCTGGCTGTTTCCCCTCTTCCTGTCTCCACACACTGCTGAAAAGAGTCCGGCCTCGCCACTCTGCCCCCCACACCTCAGATATTGGTAGAGCTGGATCAGGTCCCTCTCAGTCTTCTTTTCTCAAGGCTGGACAGACCCAGTTCACTCAGCCTTTCTTCACAGGGGAGATGTTCCAGGCCCTTCACCATCTTTGTGGCCCTCCGCTGGACTCTTCCCAAGAGATCCCTGTCTTTTTTGTACTGGGGAGCCCAGAACTGGACGCAGTGCTCCAGATGAGGCCCTACCAGGGCAGAGTAGGGGGGGGGGGGATAAATCTCGTTATCAGGATAATCCTGCCCTTGGATGTATGCTCACAGAGGTCTGGTCTAAAACAGTTAATCTAAAATCTCTTCACAACTAACAAAAAGGAAAAGTACTAACAGAATATAATCTCATACACCTATTTCTCATCCTAAAGAGGACCACTAAGTTACGTGCTACAGGTTTCTGATAGGTCTTTAAGAGGTTTCTGTGATATGAACTTGGCACCTCTGCATCACACTCTCTCACTTGACCAGCTCTGAATTAGTGGCAACATACCTACTGCCCCTCACTGCCAATGCAGTCACAGCATCTCACTAGGAATGAGATTTAAACTATACTTGCCATGGGGGCTTCCTGTTCGCATGTGCTACACCAGTCAGGAAAGGCTCAGACGAAAACACTGCTGTGGGGATTTGGACATCCCCTGGAAGACAAGCCGTGTGAAATGATGTCTTTTAGGAGAGAGTAAGGCACAACTCCTCTTATGCGAGATGTAAAAAGAGTTTTTTTTCTTCTGACTTGTCCAAAGAACAGATGCAATCAAACAAGTTTTTCAATGAACATTCATCTGCATACACTGTACTCCAGCAAAGAGCATCACAGAACTACACAACTAGTTTTGTCATCTACAGGATTGTACAAGAACAGACAGGAAAGACAGAAAATGGCTGGGGTTATGCAGGAGGGAAAAACAACCAAACAACGTAAGGGTCACGTGTCGGTTTGCTATGCAGTTCCCTTGTCTGCCTTTTATTCCAGGATCACATTTCAATACAACCCCTTTCTTCTTGCTAGTTCTGAAGACCTCATTTGCCAGAGCAGCCCACCTGCTGCTGGTTACCCCTTCACAACGTCCACCTTTTCCTAATTGTTCTGACTCGCTCAGGCTGTTTTCCTTGTGACTTTACACCAAATTAGAGCAGAAGTATTTCAGCTAGCAGAAAGTTTGCCCAGTAACATAGGAGAAACTACTCAAAATACTGGGCTGACTTTAGCAAATAGTTTTAATAAAAGAAATAAAACAGGAAGGGAGATTACAGAAATGTCCAAATATTTCCTTTTGTGATTTCTGAAACAATATTTCAGCTGTTAATTTTAAACTGACATCCTTGTTTGAAAAGCACTGCACTTTTTTTTTTAATGAATGAATAAACAATATGAAAACTAAATAAAAAGGTGCCATTTGTAAAAGTGAAATGTTTACAGGAATGAAAATAAGCTCTGTGTTTTTCTTCTCATTTAAAAAACCACCAAGATGATAGATTTTATTTCAGGCTAATCTGAAGTTCGTTTTCTCGACATTTTTTTTTTCAGTAAGGTCTCCGCTGACCAATGTGACATCGCTGACATGTAACTGCCTGCAGACTGGTTATCCAGGCCGCGAGTTAACTTTGCCTACAGCACAGACAGACACAAGGCAGCTCTGCGCACAGCCACCCCCTCACTGCATTTCAGGGAGTGCAGGGTAGGAAATTCCAGCAGTCGTGTCATCACCACCCCCAGCGTGCTGGGAAACACAATGCAAAAACATTGCCTAACCCAGTAAGTGCTCACTTGCCATCTTCCTTTATTTATAATCAATCCCTTCCTTCTACCCACCTACCCCTCGATAGCAAAGATCTCACTTCATTCATCTCTCTCCACTTTGCATTTTTATGAAAATGGCATCACATTTCAAAGCTCAGCTGAAAACTTCTCTGTCCCCAGTAAAGCAATCCCCCGCTGTGTCTGCCCTGCCTTGGATGTGGGACTGTAAAAGATGGGTCTTCAAAGTACTTCAGTGACGAGTTTTGACATGCATGGCCATCACTGCTATTTCAAGAAATTCAGTGCGAGTTTAACAGTTCACTTTAGGCAGTGCTAATGCCTCAGAACCTCTCGTTCTGACAGTGACATGGATGGGTACAAAACAGAAACTTGGATGAAGTATAAGTTTCCATAAGGGGAAGGGAAGAGTTACCAGACCACAGTAAGGTTTGAGCCAGTGTTACAAGAGTCACAGTTACCTGGGAGGGCACGTTCTACACTGGGAGGAGAGACATCAGAAAGGAACACGCCGTCTCCTATAATACTGGCATCGAACAGCCTTGGTTGCAGTGGAAAATGTGGCTTCTGAAATCCTTGGTAATTGATTGGCCTTGGCTGGGTTTCATGCAGAAGTTTCCTGGGAACTGAAAAAGAAGAGTAAGAAGAGCACAACTGTTAGAGTTACTTCAGCTGATCAGAACGAGAATTATCACATTATGCTGTGGGTTCAGCTGATACCTACTTACATCATGTGCAGAACAAACAGACACTCATTTACCACTGTGATGAATGCACTTCAAATGCCAGCACAGAGACACGCAAGGAGAAAAGGCTAGAAACTACAAAGTGCTCAAGATATTGTTTACTTATAATTAAGCTCTGAGACTAGACTGAGGGTCAGATTCAGACAGCTTATTTAGACACCCATCTAAGGCAATTAAATGACTGATAAGTTGGTCTTTAGTTCCAGCCCTGAGCTTCAGAGATCTGCAGCTGGACAGCTGGTCCTATCACGGTGGCAGGCACAAGAGGAAGCCCCTAGCAAAGGGGACTGTCAGTTATGCTTGAATCCCTGTCTCCCTTCAGGTATTATGTTGCTGACTTGAGACTGCATATCCATTTCTGGACCCCAAACCCACCTCTGGAGGATGCTGTCCACAAAAACAGGAAAAAAAAAGCTTAAATTATCCACCACAAAATAAGAAATCCTACCTGAAAGAAACACTCTCCATCCTATGAGGTCTAAAATACTTCCCTCTTTGGAGTTCAAGCTTCAGCCATGCTGAGAAAGACCCCTTCTCTGTTCCTACCATCCTGAGAAAGAGGGTGAGAGCTTGGCTAGTACCTTGTTTCATCATCAGTAAGTAACAGACAGGTGAGAAAGGTTAACATGCCTGCCAGAGCTGCGTCTGTGCATCACTGGTCCCTCTGGAGCAATGTGTGCAATAGTAAGAAAACTTCCTTCCCCTCCTTGATGTTGCAAGGCCAGCTCTCTTTGGCTGTACCTCTAAGCAAAGCAATCAAAGCCAGTACAACTTCTTTAGCGTACACCCACGGAAGGTGAATCCACACAGCAAATTCACTGATTTGCCCTGTAGGGACACAGCAGCATATCATTTATGGAGCTGAACCAGTTCTGTGCCTCAGCCATGGCCAACACCTGAGGCTATTTCAGAGCAAAGCGCCTTTCTATACAAAGAGAAAACAAACAAACAAGCAATGCTTATATACGCTGTTCAGCTCAGAAATTAGAGGAACGGTGTGCTGAAGGACCAAGTAAATAACATGAAATTTACAGGGGAGAAATATGTTTTCCCCTCTGGTGACTGTACCCTAAGACATACATCAAAGCACCACTTTGTTCCTGCAGACAGCCAGCACTTTACTGTGTTAAAGATATAGACCTCTGAGAACTGACACAAGATCATTAGACTCACAGAAATCCCAGGGAAGAACCGCTGCAATGTTCAGCCCTCCCTCCTTCAGGTCTGATGGTCCCAGCTTCTACTGCCCCAAGTTGGCTGCCACCTCCCATGCCTCAGTTTCCCCACTGCTCCATTGCAGGCTGTGCTGTCTCTCATCTTTGCTCTTTGCAGAGGCGTGATAAAGAGTAATTAGAAAACCAAAGCACTTTGAGATCCTTGGCACAAGCTTGAAGGAAGATTTTGAAAGCGTGTAGACCTAGAAGAGAAAGGAAATTCCTGACTGCCCCTTGCAGCTAATCAGCTGCCAAGCTGGAGCGTGAGATTTAATCACACCCAGTAAATCTGCCTGCATAAGTACAAATATTCCTGGTGGGGGAAGCAATCCAACTGCCTTGTTTACATTGTGTTTTACTTGCTGTCTTTGCTGAGGCAAAGAGAATTGTTTCTATATTTGCAGACTGACCTCCTGTATCAGGCTGCCAAGATATCAGTGTTGAAGTTCCCATATTATTAGAAGAGTCACTGTAAGTCAGGAAACAAACATGAAAACCTACAGCTTCTGAACAGCAAAAACCTGGCACAGCAATCTGTAGTGAAATCAGAATTAGTAACTGTCCTCTGATGGGAAGGCAGCAAAAGATGCACATCCTCCGTTAGGAGCTAAACAAACTGTTTCAGTGTCTTTTACTTTTTCCCTGTATCTGACCTAAATCTCCCCTCTTTGACCTTGAAGCCATTTCCCCTTGTCCTATCACCACAGACCCTGCTAGAGTCTGTCCCCTTCTGTCCTGTCGCTCCCCTTTAGATACTGACAGGCCGCTCTGAGCTCACCTCACAGCCTTCTCTTCTCCATCTGCACAGCCCCAGCTCTCTCAGCCTGTGCTGTAGGAGGGGTGTTCCATCCCTGGGCTCATTGCTGTGGCCCTCCTCTGGACACACTCCAACAGCTCCATGTCTCTCCTGTACTGAGGACTCCACATCTGGATGCGGTGCTCCAGGTGAGGCCTCATCAGCACAGAGCAGAGAGGAAGAACCTCCCTTGCCCTGCTGGCCATGCTGCTTTGGATGCAGCCCAGGATATGGTTGGCTTTCTGGGCACAAGGGCACGTTGCTGACTCATATCCAGCTTCCCATCCACCAGCACCCTCAGATGTTTCTTCAGCAGGGCTGCACTCAATCCTTTCACCCCCCAGCTTGTATTGGCAGTGGATGTTGCCTTGACCCAGGTGCAGACCTTGCATGTGGATTTGCTGAACCTCATGAGCTTCACCTGGGCCCACTGCTCAACCTGTGTAGATCCTTCTGGATGGCATCCCATCCTTCTGGTGTGTCAACTGCACAAGGCTTAGTATCCTTCAGATACTGCTGCATCTCAGGCTGAGGGCCTAAAAAGCATCTGGAGAAAGAGTCAGTATGGTCTTAAACAGCTTTCATCCAAACTGCATCCCATAAAACCTGCTGATACGTGTCTGACGAAGAACATGAAGCAAAAGGAACACAGAAACACAGTTTCAGTAGATTTGGGCTACTCCTTCATATTCCAGATTGGCTCTTCTTCACCAAGATCTCCTTACCTCCCAGTCTTCATGGTCCACTCTGGGGCAGAACATAGGCTGGGTGGAGCTGCATCTTTCTTTGAACAAGTGATGCCACCCTTCAGCATCCAAAGAAATGGACAAAAAAGGTCTTTTCCTAAGCACATCTAGGGAATTGAGCTTTCCCTCCCACCTTGGCACCTGCACTAATGCCACTGTGAATGCTATCTGTGGTACCAGGAAAGGAGTCCTGATAAAACAAAGCATTGCTAAATAACAGCAGCTGGCCAACAGCATCCCAGGGAAGAATGGAGAAGGAGAAATGATCAGAGGAAAGTATTCACAAAGATTGTTTATCATTAAGCACCTTAGAGTGCTGTTATTCCTCTGGGATGGCTAAGAAGGTCTGGTATAGAAAGACTGATACCAAATAGGCTTTTGGTGCCTATTTAAGACAAAAGTGTCTGTGTAAAGAGACTTCCAAAGCAGGCACGTATTTAACATTCGTGATTAGCTTTGGTACTTTTAAAAATCCTAACCAATTCCTGTCTTGATTTCAGCAACTAAATTCTGGATGCAGTTTAGTGAAAAGAAGGAAGAACCTACAATTTTTTCCTTTATAATGACCACGCTTCTTTGTGGACTCCGGAAACATCTTGAGGACATTTCACCAGGACAGACCTATCTTTGCAAAGAGTAAATAGGGTGATGGCACATGGCAAGTCTTTCCTTATTCTAGAAGATTTCTACAACACTAAACCCATACATAGCTCAGACAGATTGATTTAGAAAGTAAAATGGGAAGGCTTTTTCAAGTGCAAAACACCTCACAATTTCCAGCTGGCTTCTGTGCAGCAGCCAACTCCACAAGAAAGATTAAACATCTGGTTCCTTCGAAATACCTTCCTTAAGTCCTCCAGAGAGCAAAACATCTGACACAAAGCACAGCATGAACTGAAGCAAGGTGTCAAAAAAATGGTTTTTATGATTAAACCCACCAGAAAAAAAACAACGTAGGATTTGAGTCTCCTCTCAGCATTAAGCACAGAAATCCTGCAGGGAAGGGCTGGCACTTGGCCTGCTGCATGCAGTCCAGCAGAGAACTTCACACAATTTGGTCAGCAGAACCAGCAATGTATGTAGATGAGGGAAAGAAACAGGGTCATCAATCAAAAGGCTAACAGGTCTGATAGTCAGGAGCCCGGGACCTTAAGAAGTAGATGGGAACTGAGTTGGGATGAGTTGAAAGAGAAGCAGTACTCGGAGGACCTCTGGGACTTTGGTCTCTCACAGGGTAGCAGTCAGCATTGAGACGTGGCCTTTCAGTCAAATGATTAAATTCTCAGATAATGTGGGCCAAGCAGCTGATAAGGGCTTCAAATCTTTATGTAATCTCTCTGCTCCAAAAGCAGAGCCAGCTCCTTGCTCGCACTTCTCTCACTGGAAGACTGCTCATCTCTCTGAATCAGCACCATGCTACCAATAATTTATTACATTTTCCAATCCAAGACCTGTATTATTCACATGCAGTGAATTAATGGTACCAACCCCACAACACATCCACACCATCCCTGCATCCCACCTTCCCCTTGCAAAAAACAATGAAATGCAAATGAAAGTCAAAGCCACAGTGTGCTCTCTGTGGCAGAGCAGGCCTATCAGCCTTAAGTACAAGCAACTGGCAGGACAGTGTGAAGAGACACATGCTGCTAAGAGCATCCTTATTTGTAGGTGGTAGAGACTCCTTCTGCTGGGATTTTCCATACAAGCACTCCTTGTGTGGCCAAAGACAGACAGGTCTTCTGACTAGAAGTTACTGTCCCTACAAACAGCAGAAGTCCCAATGACTGTGCTAAGAGATGGAAAGGCCAGCCAACACCTCACCTCTTTGTTAATCAAGATCATTTGCTGCATCTTCTCTGCAATGTTGATCTGTCTAGTTTTAAATACTCCAGTTCTGCAGGTTCAGCTACTTGCCACGTGAGATTGTTTTGCAGAGGATTATGGCTCTTTCTCAGGATCTCTATCCCAAAATACTGTCCAGTATTTCAATCTAAGTGCATATATTATTCCACTAAACAAAACGTTTGACTGTTTTAACCCCCAAATTTTGCAGATCAGAACCTGGCTCAGGGACTGAGTTTTGAAAGGAAGTGTTTAAATATCAAAGTAATTTACCCAATCTCACAGAGGGAATCTCTGCCAAAAAAATAGGAAAATTTGGTCTCCCTGTAGTTCAGCCTCACAAACCACCCCCTCTCTGCAAACTCCATCATTTGGTATTTCCTGATGTTTCCACAGTCCTAAACATGTTTAAAGACTTCCACTCCCAGGACTCAATTATTGTCTAACCTCCCTCATCAATGTACACACTTATCAGTCAATTGGAGAAGAGATCCACCAAAGCTCATTCTTAAAAACACACAGATGGGCTTTGTCAGTCTCTAGCCCTCTGCCGTATATTCTTGTGCATGTGCAGCCCATAAGCTCAGTACAACTAAAGCAGATCAGCAAATGCTGCCACGAACGACTGAAGCAGTATGCAGTTTGAATAAAGCACGATTCCTTCAGTGATGAAAATTACAACCAAGCCTTTTATCTTGGCAGGTTGGGGCCAGGAACTGTTAATGCTCAATGTGTTTTTAATTAAAAATAATAAAAACACCCTACTGTGAGTAAGCACCCAATATAAACTACTGCATTTTTTTTAAAGGTGGCAGCTCTGAAGCACTGCTGTTTGAGACTTGAAAATGTACAGCATGCAGACATGGAATCATTCATGTTGGTGAACTACTAGAAGAAAGCAATTTCTTAGCACATATGTAAGGTACACAGCTCCCTAAGACTGCAGAACTGGAAGAGTTTTAAGTGCTGTAAAACATAAATTAAAATACTGGATTGTGATTGCATCAGACCACCAAAGAGAACAAAAAGGAAAAATCACATACATAACAACACTCCAAATCTGGTGAGAACAGCAATACCATTATGGAGTCAGAAATATGGGAGTGAAGAAACGAATTTGAACACCAGAGGTAAATAGAGACACAACCTACCCCTCCGGTTCCTTACCAAACATCTTAGGCATGGTCTCAGAATCATAGAATCATACAAAAACAGAATGGGCTGGGTTGAAAAGGACCACAGTGATGAGAGCTGCTCCAGCCCTCTGCTCATCTCAGTGCCCTCCTCTGGCCCCGCTCCAACAGCCCCATGTCCTTCCTGTGCTGGGGGCCCCAGCCCTGGACGCAGCGCTGCAGACGGGGCCTCACAGGAGCTGAGCAGAGGGGGACGATCACCTCCCTCTCCCTGCTGCCCACCCGTTTTACTGCAGCCCATTAAAAAGGGGTGGCCAGCAGGGAGAAGTCAAGAGGTTTCCTCTTCTCACAGTTTCCTCTGTCACACCAAATATCCTAAGCCTGCCTTCAAGTCCTGCCCCATGGTCAACCATTCCCCACTCATCTGATAGGGGAGCTGCTGCTTTTTGCTCAAGTATAGCTGTAATCATTTGGCAAGAGACCATCAGATCCTACAGTTTTTATGTGTCACCATGAGTGACCACATTGGACTGGGCACTCCCATATAACAGCCTGAGGTCATCAGCTCCGTGCCTTAGTCGAAAAGCCATATTGTACCTCTGGATGATCTATATCAAATTTTAAGTATGGTATAGTTTACACGTAAGTGTAAAGTGTCCCAGAAGACAGCAGGAGAAGGAATCTAGTGCAACTGAACCTAAGCCTGAAAGCTGGAATTTGACCAACACACTGCCCTTCAAAATCCTCACTCTCGAGCAAATAAAAAGGAGCAGAGACTTGACAAGACCCTTCCTTCTCCTTCATTCCTTTTGGGGAATGGGGGAGCTTCCTTTTCCAGAGACTGCTGGTACGGTCTGTAATCCTGAAACTAAATGTAACATCCAAGAGAAAGGAGTTACTCAGAGTACTGCAGGCATGTTCTGTGGTTCCAAACCACTGATAAAGAGGAAGTGACTCATGCCAATTACAGCAAGTCCACTTCCTGGCACCATGTGGAAATCAAGTGAGATTCTCTGGGAAAAAAGCCCTGCCATAAGCAAAGCTACCTACGCCCAAAGCCTGAACCATGGCCCTCCTCCCTTTCCCTTCCCTGCAGACACTGCCCAAAGCAGAGATTCAACTCTTTTGCTGGTGATGGCTGGAAATGGTGCAAGCTGGGACTCCTGGCTCAGGCTGACTTTCAGAGCTCTCTGCCAAAACTACTGGGGCAGACCAGACATTTCTCCCTTTGCTGCATCTACTGAAGCAGCTAACTACAGAAAGGTTGTGCAGTAAGTGTACAAATAGAAACAAATATCTTGTTTTCTTTCCACAGAAGAGATGCTTATCCTTATCTCACACAGCTGTAGTCAGAAGTAACTTTAGAAGTCAAACATTTCTGGTCCAGAAACAAAGACCACACAACAAAAATTCCCTCAGTTTCACTGTTTCTCACAGCGGACTCCTGCACGGACCGGTGACATACAAGGTTTTAGGAGATGAAGGTATACCATGGGGTACCTCCGACTGAAACTCTCAATAGGGCAAATAGTCACTGCTCCCTCCCAGCCTCTCCTTTCCCCTCTTGCACTGGACTGCAGGACAGCTTTTTCCTAATTCCACAAATGTAATAACCTTATGCAAAGAGCTAGTTCACCTCACTTGGGCACTCAACGCGTGTGCTCTGACGAAGTCATCCTTAAACAAACTGAATTCCTAAGCTCCCTGTACAGCCACAACTGTAAAAGGTGGGTGCCTTGAAACCCCCAGGGGAGATTCTGTCTACTTAAATTTAGGAGCCTAATTAGGTATAGTTAATGAATCATAATGTTACCTGTGGATTTATTCTCCTCTGTATATCTGAGTTAAAATCTTACAAACTGCTTCACATCTTTTGCTCAGATATTTTCTTCTATCCTGAACTTTTCAAATCAGGATTTGAAGCCACAAACACCTTAATTTCTAGCCAATGATGCGTGTGCTTGATCTATCCACAGGCAGTTTTCCCTCTGCTTTCATAGTCATGAAAGTTAGTTGTTCTTTCATCATCTTAAATGTAATAACAGAATCAAAAGCATCTATTTCCAGCAACTCACAAATCTCCTGCTTGATGTGGCTTTTTGTCTCCAAAGGGCACAGTGGAAAGCATCGCATGCACCAGTCTGCTCCCTACAAGCTCTATTTGGAGAGAAAAATGGATCAAAAGGAAGAAAGCCTTGTAAAAGATATCTGCAGATACGCAGAGTTACGTTCGTCTGGTAGTTCTCTGCTTGGTGCTGAAGTCAGTAGAGTTGTGCATTTTCACTAGGTAACACGTCTTCAGGAGGATGAGACACACGCCGAACCTTGTCCAAATTTCACTATACTTGGCTACACTCCTCACGGGATGTTCTGTCAGTGTAGGACCTCTCTGATAGTCCAGCTGTATCTAATCTCCACCAGTCCCACAGGAGACCATGACAACAGCTTTATACACCTGAGCAGCTGCAGTGCATTTTAGGGAACTGAGGTGGGTATGGATCAATTTAGGATTCACCTTCAGCAGCTACTGTTAGAAGTATGGGTACAACCAGCACTGCAGGAACAAAGCCAGACTCAACTCACATACAGAAGTGACTCTCACAAATAAAGCAGCCTTCCCCACACTGAAATTCCGAGTACGATACGAATCTGGCCATTCAGTTATGTAGGCTCAGTTCCACAAGTGGCAGCACTCCTCCGGCCTGCCCCGTTCCCTGTTTGGACTGCATCTTTCACACACTTTCACTGACGCTTTGCAAAGCAGCCCACTCACACATGGATCTCTTCGGGGCTACACAGAACTGCTGGTCTCTTCGAGGAGAATTTTATTATGGACTGAAGTTTTGGGCAGTGCTGTACGTATATTCACTCCATATCTGAGCAGGCCCCAAAATGGAGCCCTGTGGAACCCCACTAGTGACTAGTTATCACTTTAATTTTAATCAACAATCTCACACTGCAAGAAAGGCTTTGCTGTTGTAAATGACTTTTGTCTTTGACTTATTTAGGATATGGGCCTTGGCAGAAAGTCTTCTGCACAGCTTCTCTATTTTTCAGGAAAATACGGGCACAAGATGTGGCCCCCAGCAGACGCTGACAGAACAGTAAGCGCTGTGTATTCAAGTGTGGCTGAATCAGAACCAAGGCGCTGTTCATGTGAAGAACTGTTTGCCAGTGATGGAGGAGTGTCTGCGCTCAGGAAGCCAACACATATGCAACATGGTAGCAAGTTACCAGGCATCAAAGATACAAGAATATCCAGTATGAAGTAAGGAGAATGTGATGAATGGAAGGACCAGAGCTTCACGGAATCCATGTCAGCCTCCACCACGGACAGGATAAGGGATGGCAGGGAATGAAGCTGTCCTTAAGGACAAGTTACCAGTAAAGACATCCATAGCTACAAATACTTGAACTGGCGGGGTAAGAAGCCTCATGCTTCAGCACCTGATCCAACTGCTTGCCTGGTACAACTCAACCCATTAAATTCCAGTAGGTAGGAATATAATTCCTCCTCTGAGATTACTGAGCCAGATGGACATTTGTAGGATGTTCTTTGACTATCTCTGAAGCAGTATCACCCATACTGAAGTCCACAGACCACTGGTGACCTGTAAGGCATCAGAGAAATGATCTAGAAAACAACAAATTAGGAATAAAAACAAACAAAACAAAACAAAAGAACAGTCAACAGCATTTCCCCAGACACTCCCACTTAGTTTGTCTCAGTGAAATAGCATGCACAGGAAGGAGATGTTTCCCATTTGTTCCCATCTAATTAAAAATGTTTGTAATTATAGCAGTAAGTATTTAAAAGGGGATTATAAACAGGAGGGGAGGGAAGACTGAGGTTGGATGTCAGGGAGAAGTTCTTTCCTATGAGAGCGGTGAGGTGCTGGAACAGCTGCCCAGAGAGGCTGTGGTGCCCCGTCCATCCCTGGAGGTGTTCAAGGCCAGCTTGGATGGGGCCCTGGGCAGCCTGGGCTGCTGTGAGATGTGGAGGTTTGTGGCCCTGCCTGTGGTGGGGGGTTGGAGCTTCATCATCCTTGAGGTCCCTTCCAACCCAAGCCATACTATGATTCTGTGATTCAGTCAGGCTACGCCCTCTAAGAAAAGTCTATTTTCTATTTATCTCAGTGCTACTTATCTGGCAATACATGCTTAGTCCTTTATGAGTTCATCAGCTTTTCCTGCCAGTAATCAAACAGCAGGGAAGCAGGCAAGGGGCTAGATTTTTACGAAAAGATAACGATGCGTTGGTTACAAGGACTGAGAAATGTCCAGAGAGTAGCTGGTATCCTCTGTCAATAAAGGAGGTTTATTTGTTACATGTGGCAATTCCCAGGATCTCGCAAGATGCCCAAGCTGGAAACCTTGCAGAAGGAAAGCCTATCAAGAGAACTGGAATAAGAATCAAAAGTGAAATAAATTATATAAGCTGTCTATAGTGCTAAATGCCCTTCAGTTATATACAGATGAATGCAAATTAATATTTACTGAACCACAATACAATCTAGTTTAAGATGCTATGCTTGATGTAGCTTCTGTTGTACAGACTTGGCTTATACGAGAAGCCAGGCTACACAAACAAACTCAAAATCCAAGGATCTGTGAGCAAAGTGGCAGAAGTGCTTTTTAATATAAATCCTCTTTGTAGAGTTATGACTTGAGAGATCTCTTCCTTTGGGGATGAGATTTCCTGATCCTAGTGGAAATCTTGAGGATAATCTCTATAGATGTTTTAAAATTATGAGAGTATTAACCTCAAATTTTTTTAAACGAGTACATTTAGGTAGTAGAACTCCCTCAGTGCTGTGCACGAGGCCTTAAGTTATCTGGTTTTTAGACTGTGAAAAGTTCTTTGCGTGTTTTTTGTATTATCTTTTTTTCTGGTACCAAACCACATAGCATGCAACCTCTTGCATCCAAGCATGTCCCGAGGGAGCAGTAAGGACAGTGTGCTCAAGTGTTACTACAACCTCTATGCACGTAGCTGCCAGCTTTCTGAACATTAAATTACATTCACTTTCTTGCCAACCCATAAAAACAGACACACACCACGGAAAACAATGCCAGAGTTTTGTTCTAGCATAGCAACGTTGCTGAGCACTTACCCCATGCTTTATACAACCTGCCCTGCAGTTACTTCCACCGAGAGTAATCCACGAGCACCAAAAAACTGTGGGAATGTGCAGTGCTGCTTGTGGCAGCTTTCCAGTACTTAATAATGGTTTAATAATGTTTTTTAAAGCAAACACAAGGTTTCAAAAGCTAAATGTTTGTTTCTATTAGGCTTCACGAGATGCTCAGTGAGGAAGATATTTGAGAGCTCTAGCCTGCTCTTTTTCACCTCCATACACAAGCAATTAATTAATAGGCAAACCCCTTTATCAAACAATACCTGCATTCACACCACCCAGCTGAAGACACTTTACTGGGGTGAGAAGGGCGGGTAATTAATCGTTCCATCAATTATGCAGGTGGGCTGACCGGTCTCCCAGTTTAACCGCTCCAGTTAAATGTTTGCATTGGTGTGACTGAGGCTTTGCAAGAGCTGCAAGTATACAAGTCACATACACTCATATACGTACAGGTGTAGGATGTAACTGGGGAAAAGGCCTCTCTCATTTATTACAGTGTTAACAGAGCTAAACAATGCTCAGTTGAGTCCTGCCCATCAAGGAATGGAGAAAAAATCCCCGTCCTAATTGGGACTCCTTTGAGACCTCTCTAAGAGATGAGCATATCTGACACATCCCAACCATCTGTAAAACTTGAGTCACTGGAAAATCCTCATTGCGTGGCCATCCTAACCAAACCTCGGGGTGGTCATTCTGGGAAGGCCAGCAGCACTTCCTTTTTCATGGCCCTTGCCAAGCATAGTCCAGTTTAGGTCTGTTTGGGCAGCAAGGTCTGTTCATTCTCTCTCTCCTACTTCACCTTTCAAAATGACTGAATAAAAAGAGTAAATGGAGATGCAATTTTGCATTCCGTAGAAAATCCAGATAGCAATAGAACTATGAGGCCTCCAGTGCACTCATTCCATGATGTATCACCTCTATTTTTAGGTTTCCTTTAGGGGACTCTTCAAACAATTTTTCAGACTTTAACACATGCCTTTGTTGCCACTAACTTGAACTCAAAGCAGACCCTTTATCTGGCACACACTCAATTTAAGTTGCTGCTTCTTTCAAGTGGAAATTAATGCTCAGTATCACACACTGTGTTTGTTCTCTCTACTGAATGTCCCACTAACTGATATTTTAGCATCAGATGAAAGCATTAGTCCAACAAAGAGCCAGTGAACATCTTCTGAATAAGTAAACCTTTAACAAGCACGTTTCTGGGAGGTCACAGAGACAGGGATGGTTGCCGAGATCCTATAGCATTACGGAAGCTCATACAGTCCCATCCGAGTATTTCTGTCTCTTGCTAGGGCGACCACAGTTTATACCAACACAGAGCCTGCTCCTCTGCAACGACACAGTGCGGGACCTTCTTGGCTCACAAATAAAAGCGGCGGGTCCTCCAAGGAAAAAATTAATCTTTATTAATTCAGCTGCTTAGGATACAATCTTCCTCACAACCTGTTCAGTTTATAGCAACAAGCTACAAACTGATATTAATAACCGTTATTAATTGCAGTTCCAATAATCATCATATTACTTCAAATCTGAAGTAATCCACCTTAATTACCTTAACGCTGATAATCGCTTGTGATTGTAGCAGTTAGAGGAGAAAAATACCTGTTAACTTGTTGACTGCCAGATACAGACTGCTGATAGGAGATATATCTGATGTTCAAGTACTAAAACTGACCTCAGCCTGGCAGGAGAGGGCTGTGATTCATGCCCATGACTTCTAGGCACTGCAAGAGTGCAAACAAGTAATTGAACAGAGACCAAAGCATTAGCTATTTGACTGGAAGAAGGCAGAATGCTCGTCTCTGGCTCACGCTCACAGAAACCTCCTTTCTAATTTCCTCCCAATGCAGCAAGAACTTCACCAAGTCCAACACAGAAATCTCTTCCATTGCCACCTTGCTTACTCCTGTACCACCCAGCTAAAATTACTGCTGCGGTGGAGACTGAGAATTAGCCTAGGATTCTGCTTACTCAGTTTTGTATCTTTGAGTTGCTTCAAACTTTTCTCTGAAAAATAGAGACCCTATCTGACACAATCTGTATTAAAAAATCTTGCATCATTGCAGCTGTCACTGTCATTGACACAGTCTCCCACGGTATTCTCCTGCAGAAGCTGGCAGCCCGTGGCTTGGACGGGTACATTGTTGGATGGGTAAGGAACTGGCTGGAGGGCCGGGCTCAGAGAGTGGTGGTGAATGGAGTTAAATCCAGCTGGCGACCGGTCACGAGTGGTGTTCCCCAAGGGTCGGTGCTGGGGCCTGTCCTCTTCAATATCTTTACTGATGACCTGGATGAGGGCATTGAGTGCACCCTCAGTAAGTTCGCAGACGACACCAAATTGGCTGGGAGTGTGGATCTGCCTGGGGGTAGGGAGGCCCTGCAGAGGGATCTGGACAGGCTGGAGAGCTGGGCTGAAGCCAACGGGATGAGGTTCAACAAGACCAAATGCCGAATCCTGCATTTTGGCCACAACAACCCCAGGCAGCGCTATAGGCTTGGGGCGCAGTGGCTGGAGGACTGTGTGGAGGAAACGGACCTGGGGGTGTTGATTGATGCCCGGCTGAACATGAGCCGACAGTGTGCCCGGGTGGCCAAGAAGGCTAACGGCATCCTGGCTTGCATCAAAAACAGTGTTACTAGCAGGAATAGGGAGGTCATTGTCCCCCTGTACTCTGCACTGGTGAGGCCGCACCTCGAGTATTGTGTTCAGTTTTGGGCCCCTCATTGCAAGAAAGACATTGAGGCCCTGGAACGTGTTCAGAGGAGGGCTACGAAGCTGGTGAGGGGCCTGGAGCACAGGCCTTATGAGGAGCGGCTGAAGGAGCTGGGATTGTTCAGCCTGGAGAAGAGGAGGCTCAGGGGAGACCTTATAGCTCTCTATAACTTCCTGAAGGGAGGTTGTGGTGAGCTAGGGGTCAGCCTTTTCTCTCGTGTACACAGTGATAGAACTAGAGGCAATGGTTTCAAACTGCGCCAGGGGAGATTCAGGCTGGACATTAGGAAATATTACTTCTCGGAAAGGGTGGTCAGGCATTGGAATGCACTGCCCAAGGAGGTGGTGGAGTCACCGAACATGGATGTGTTCAAGAGACGTTTGGACGTTGTGTTGAGGGATAGGATTTAGCTGGGGAGTATTGGTGATGGTTGGACTGGATGATCTTTTAGGTCTTTTCCAACCTTGATAATTCTGTGATTCTGTGATTCAGCTATTTTGTTCTTCGTCCTTGAGCAAATGATTCACTTCAAAGGATGGCACACAGTGAAAGAGACACACTTTAATTAAAAACACAGTATGTAGAAGAAACACCGCCTTCGTGCTTGTATAACCATCAGTGCAAAGAACTGCCTGCACACTTCCCCAGGAACAACGTATGCTTTGAAGCACAGGTGTTTGATGTCAGGCTTTACAGAGCTGGAAATCAAAATCTATCATGTCTACTTTCAATATAATTGGCTGACAAAAGGGATGAAATATCTGCAACACGATTTTCAAACTCAGGCATTAAATGAAATTTCAGAGTGGGAACTCTGAAATATTATTCACAAAATTCTTCTACCGAGGGAATCACAGCACATTGCAATGCTGTGTCTTGCAGCAGTCCCTGCAGTTACACAGCGTGGTACAGTTTGTACCACCCAGGTGACAGCAGATCTACGTGGTGGTATGCTGTCACAGACTGCTACCTGCTGTGCACTGTGATGTGGACTGCCTCCAGATTTCTTCAGAAAGCAGAAAGGATGCTTTTCCCTCAACAAGGGCCTGATGTCACCTGAGGGTCTGCATTGTTTACCTTCCTCTGAAATATCAGACACTACAATAGCCACATCTATCTGCAGGCTAAAACACCTGGCGAACAGAGAAAGAAGGAAGCCAGGATGAGGAGATGAATTCCTGCGTAGGAAGGATAAGCCTAGCCTTGCTGGCAGGCCCTGACCTTCATGCAGAGGTACCCAAAGCGATGAGGAAATGCAGGAAGGGAAATGCGTGTGGTCCTTCTGGCATTCCATTTAAACCTACAGCAACTTTCTGATAGATAAAATCAAGATTGGCCAATCTTTAGAACCATCAGGAAGACACAAAAGAGCATTTGCCTCCACTTTTATACATCCTGGGAAAAATAAACTGTGGTTACAGGAATACCAGGAAATTAAACATGTCATTGACCAGGAACAGTCTGACAATTTTTGTGCCATTCAACTCTCTCAGCACTCTAAATAATGGATCCATCCAAAATGCCCACTGGATGTAGCATACGGACAAGTCCACCTCTGAGGTGTGTCAGGAATGGAGAATACCACACACTGCACCTGCAGCTTCACAAGGCAGCAGGTTGAATTCCAGTGGCAGGAATCCCTGGGCTTTGGCACTGTTTTTATTTTGCTCACCAGCACAGACATACCCAGTATGCCCAGAGCTCATATGCAGAAAGCTAAGCAGCTGGGCTGGCTTGCGAGGTCAGGGCTGTTCCTTGGGACTCAAAGCACCCGGGACATGTAATCACAGCTCCATAGCAATATAAAAGACATTATGCTGATGACCTGCAGATGTGTCAGGCCAAGAAAGATCTGCTCTGTATCCCTAGTAAAATAACCTAAGTCAGCTCTTTGAAAGGTCAGATAACAGCAGGACAAGGGGAAATGGTTTTAAATTGAAGGAGGGAAGACTGAGGTTGGATGTCAGGGAGAATTTCTTTCCTATGAGAGCGGTGAGGTGCTGGAACAGCTGCCCAGAGAGGCTGTGGTGCCCCGTCCATCCCTGGAGGTGTTCAAGGCCAGGTTGGATGGGGCCCTGGGCAGCCTGGGCTGCTGTGAGATGTGGGGGTTGGTGGCCCTGCCTGTGGTGGGGGGTTGGAGCTTCATCATCCTTGAGGTCCCTTCCAACCCAAGCCATTCTGTGATTGCAATTGCAAAACCAGGGATAGCCCTGAAAGACAGCACTCAGACCCAAGGCCATGACACATATTCAGCTATGCACCATTTGACTGGACAGCCCTTCAGAAATAGTAAATAACAAAATCTTCCATGGATAAAGAAGACAGTTGAAGATATCTGAAAATATTTGCTTAGCCTTCCCTGAGCTGTCCCTGCATACATGCTCCAGCCATGCTGGCAATGCTAAATCTCATATGCACAGAGGTTTATATGTTTATCACCATCCGTGATGCACCATCTGCCCTTGTGGAACAGTACACATCCCCTCAGGGCAACGCGGACAGCAGCACTCAGCCTCCACCGTAACAGAGAATGAGCTCAGTCAGCCCTAGCTAAACACTCTTATCAAACTAACTTATTAGCACAGTATAGAGCCATTACTGCCCAGAAACAGGAAGGAAATGCAGTACTGTATTTCCTCCGTTGCCTTTAAACACAAAGAACAAAACGGCTGTGTTAGAGAATCCAGCAGGGTATGTGACTGAGAAAGGATATTAAGTCAGAGGAAAGTCTTTGGCTTAATCTTTTCATATTTTAATTAAATGATGGAAGTGACAGAAAGCTACCATAGATGATGGATGTGCAACTAATCTCCCCTGTGTTCTTGGATTTCTAAAACTTCTCTCTTAAATACCATTACAACCACTGTGTCAAACTGCAGCAGAAGTTAACTCTCAAGCCACACTTGTATCAATCATTTGACTAATGAGCTATCCAACGACTGCGTCCCTCCAGTGCTTTTCCCCACTTGTGGCTGTTCTATAACTAACTGCATTGACATGAGATAGCTTCCTACTCTCATTCCCCATCCATGAACATCTAAGCAAATCTTTAGAGCCACACCTGTATGCAATTAATCACAATTATATTTCTGAAAAAGTATGATGCTATAGTCCATATTAAAACCCTTCTACCTTCTCAACGTGACAAATTACAAAACAGAAATCCAGTTTCTGGTGGAACTCCCTAACACCAGGAATACATCTCTTATATGTTTTGCATTTATTTATTTTCTTGTTTCTTTGTCAGTATTTATCAAGGTTTTTCTAACAAGAAAGACCCTGACTGCACTACCAGGAAAACCATCAGAAGAAACAATCCAAGGGAAAGAAGGAACCCATCACCCACAGAAGGGATGAGCTTATCTCCCCATTTCCACTGAAGTCATCAACAGTCAGAAATTTATAAGCACTCCAGCTCTCTTGAGACAGAAACCTTCCACTCAATTTAAAACCAGATATTTCTCTACCAGGGCTGTCCTCCCAGATCCGGCTCCAACTCTGGAGAGTACAAATTCCTCACAGAAATAATTATTACTGGAACACTTGTCCCAGGACACCTTAATGTGGAGCTCAATAGGAAGTCTTCCATCGGCTTCTTCTAGTGCTGGCACATTCACACAGATGGACACCAGCCACCATGAAAGACAAACAGTAAGGAAAGAGAATAAAAGTCGGCTGTGCGATTCGTCCTGCACCCAGCCTTCTGTACCCTTTATTCTGTGCTTCATCCTTCACTCTAATTGCAGCAAAGAGCTGAAAAATGTTGCCAATAAATATGGGGCTTCATCAAACAATATGTGAGCTTTGTTTCGTCCTGGGTGCAGGACGAAAACAAAGCTCCCATATTGTTTGATTGAGAATCACTTTTTTCTTACAAACACGGAGAAAATTAAAAGCAGTTGTCATTCTGCATTCATAATGTGGAAGTAACCACTGTGGAATCAGAATATAGTTAGCTGGGGTTCTGAGTGCCAGTTCAGCATAAGTCAGACCACGTCTCGGCCTCCTGGGAGGAATGGCTGGACAGAGAAATTTCTCTTTTTCTTGGACAGACACAACCAGACAGCCGGCCACATAGCAGGCATCAAGACACAGTCTGGTAATTAAGTACTACATGGATGTCAGTCGACCAGTATGCAGGAAAGGCAAAAAATGATGTCTGAAAGATAAGTCATGTAAAATGAATGTGCTAGCCTTGGAAAAGTCATAATTAAAAATGACACCAATGGGAAGACTTGTTGGCTGTCACAGTTTACCTGCCAAAGTCATAATCAATGATACCTCTGTCCTCGGATGGCATGACTCTCATACACAGAGGTGGTTCTCCAAAACAAGCTCATGACAGGCAGGTGACATACAGGAAGCTTCCATGGCCTGGACTGCATCACTTCAGCAGGAAATCTACCTCAGGCTACACAGCTGTCAGTTTCACCACCTCACTGGTAAAGGAAGGACCAGAGAAGCCACATCTGCCAAGTGCTGAAGGCAGCATACACTTCAGAGACCATTCCTCAGGGTCTGCCTGCAGCAGACTTGAATAGTATATAGTATAGCCAAGGATATAATCCACTGACATAAAAAAGAAGTAAATACGATTTTCATATTAGATTCAAATATGCCAGTACCATACAAGTATTATTATCAAAACTGATTGAATGAAAGTAATCTTCTGTCAAGGAAAAAACATTTCCTTTTAAAGTCCTCAAACAATCTCATCCACTGCTGACAATTACCATCTGTTTCTCTTCAAAAATGAGCCAACAGAACATTTCCCAGGCATAACAGTACATTAAGTAGCTGGGCATGTTCAGCCCAGCCCTCAGGGGGCACTGGGCTCACCAAAAGTCCCACCAGCTGTCATGGGAGAACAAAACATGAGAGAGACGGGCTTACAGCTGGCCCCTGGCCTGTCTCAGTGCTCCAAACTCACTGAGTGGATCAGAGCATATGCAGCTTCTGTCACGAGTTTAGAAGGAGGTTTGAACAGCTACAGTATTCCGGTGGAAGTCACTACTTACTGCAACAGCACCGGCCTCACCCTCCAGGATTTGACTCCAGAGCATCCTACAGAGCTGATCTACAAGGTCCTACAAGCACTGAGCTCCATGGCACTGGTGTTGTAGGTCCACAAGCTATATTTCTTTCTGTGAAGTATGGAAGGCATTGGTCCACACGATTACCTGTACTCCAGATGCTCGCATTGCTCTTAGCAGAGTTTTGGGCAATGCCAACCAGCACTCCCTGGAGCACGGCTGGCTTCAGCCTGGATCGCTGCCCTCAGGCAGTTGGTACGCATGACTGAACTGTTTTGGAGAAAAAAACATCTGGCCAGATGCAAGCCCTGCTGTACTGCTTGCACATTTTATTTCCCACTATAAGTGCAGCAGTGCTCAGAGCAGTGCTCTTTCATCACCTTTCCTTAACACCTAACTCAAGAATTTTGGTAAGAAATAAAGCCCCCGGTGCACATGGCCTTACCTTTCCACTGGCACAAGCGAGAGTAAGCCAAAGTCAGAGTTGATTTAAATCAGCCTGAGAAATCTGGCAGAGAATCCTGTGCTGCAGATTGAAGCCAGCTGGATAGGAAGGCTTTCCACTCCACAGTCTGCATGCACAGCCAAAAATCACATGTGGGTAGCATCACCACAAAACAAACACCTTCTCTTGTCCTGCCTCAAGTTTTGTGTGAAAACAAACGACGGTCTTCACAGTTGGAAAACTCATATTTCAAGGTAGGCTTTCATGCTTCAGGAAAAAATAACCCGAAGTGAAAGAAGCAGCATTAGTTTCTGGCAGTGCTGCAGAAAAGTCCAAGCAGGGGTTCACTGGCATATAGTCAGCAAAGAATGGCAAGTCCAGGCTCCATGAACCACACATCATGTGGGTTTAGGCAAGTCAGTAGATCAGCCTGAAGCAGCTGCAGAATAAAGCTGAGTGTCACAGAGCAATAGGGCTGTAAACAGCTCAGCAAAGCTGCCCAGTCTGCCCTCCTGCTCCTGCAGCACGATCCAAACTCGGCTGCTCTTAAAGACACCTGACGACAAAGAACCCACTAGTTACCATTCAGTCTCTTCCCATACCTCTCTCTTTTCACCACTGGAATACTCTTCTGATCGTATAACTCACATTTCCTTTGCTACAGTTTACGTTCTTAACTACCAACATGGAGGTTAAGAATAGCAGTTCTCCCCATCTCTGCCACAGCCTTCTCTATGTCCCTGAAAACTACTCACCTACTCCCATCCAACTCTGCTTTTATTGAAGTTAAACAGCTTCAAATTGTTCCGAAGGCAGAAACCAGGATGAAGTCATACCTAAAACCACATTAATACAGCCTATAAGCGCTCCTGCTCCAAAATGCTCATAACTGATAGGGAAAGGGAAAAAGAAAGTAAAAAGGTCAAAGAGAAAGATCATTCATTTTTTGAAAGTAGAAACTTGATGTTATTCTACTACAGCTTCAAAGGAGTGGGCTTAATACCTAACAAAACTAGTGCATATGAAAATGTGCCTATTTCTGCTTCCCCTGAGCTGCTAGATAGGTTATTCCAAAATACAACCAGTGTGAACGTTTGGGACAAAGCTGGGAAACACAAACCAGATCCCTCAAGTCCCCCTCTAGTCTCAAAACAAGTTTTCCTTGCAGAGAAAGCAGTGATGAATAATGATATTTCCAAAGTCCTCTCATAGTTTTTGTACAGGAGCTTGAAATGAAATGATCATTACTTGCTTGGAAGAGTTTCATGCATCCCACCTTGCACAGCAAACCTGGACAAAGAATACAAGCTGAAAAAAACCGACACATCCAATTTACTGTACTTAAGACAGAGACATTAATAATTGCCAAAAATGGTCAAATTAGAGATTTCTAAAAGTGTATGCTGAGTTAGTGTATGCACTACTGATCGTACGTAGACTTCAATGAACCATTTTAATTAATTCTTTCTGACATTAATACAAACAAATTCCCTGCTTGTTGAAACTTTGTGCTTTCACAGCATTTTTCATGCACCACACAAATAGTTTCATATTTAAAATAACACAAGCAGTAGAAGCAAGTTCCTATTCCAACCTACTGTCATGTTATGGCAGTCTGGTGGACTAAGATACTCCACAGTTACAAGACTGAATATACAGCAATAATTGCAAAGGGAGTGCCGATGAAGCTAAAAAAGTCACAGAAAACAGAATACAACGAAATAAGATGTAAACATTACAGGTTGATGGTGTGTCAGAGCGGGATGTGAGGATGGAGCTCAACAACAATTTAAAATTTTGGTCCTAAAACAACCCCACAGAAAGCAATAAATCTTAGATTGTTCACATATAAAACATATCCTCCAAATGGAAAATGCACGTGGGGGCAGCTGGTATCCACTGATTGCTTCAGCATGCTCAGGTGGATGACCTCAGTCCATTCGTGCACACAGAACCGTGGCAGCTAACCATCAGCACAGTTAGCAGGGTAGGAATCAAGTCACACTGCTTCTGCAGTAGGTAAAACTACAGCACAAGGAGGAAGAAGGGGCAGCTCTACACATCGGCCCAACTGGCTTGCTGAAACAGACCTTTGCAAAGGCAACTGCACCTGGAGGACAGAGGAGCTGTCGTGTATTGGAAGCAGCAGTACTGAAAAGTGATGTAGAGGTGACAGTGGGTAAAAAAATACGCGGTGTGATGTTTAGTGTGGAATATCACTGAGAGGTATAAAAGAGAGCAGTATTTCAGGGACAGGTCGTGTTACCTCTCCTGTGTGGCAGAGCTGAGACTGAAACTGGAATATCTCGTGTAATTCCAGCAGTCCATTTGCATTAACGTGGAAAAAAAGGAAATAAGAAACAGAGGAGAAGTGGAATGATAGTCAAATAATGCTTTATGCTGGAAAATTGGAAGAGCGTGATGTTCAGTAAATCAACACAGCGACTGCGAAAGATGTCCTGACCTTCTGTATAACGAGAAAGAAACCACACGCTTCCACTGAATGCTTCAGTTTAGCAAAGGGAGTCATAACACGAACTGCTGGCTGGACAAATCCCAGAGTAAAGAAACAGCGCAGGTCCTTAACAGTCCAAGTGGCTGATATTCACTGCCACTGCCATGAGTGACTTGTCCTCCTTATCAGACCTGCAAATCAGGCCTGGACCTCCAGGTGGGATGTGTTTATTGTAATGAGCTTAGTATAAATGCAACTGGATAAGATGTCATAACGTGCATTAGATCATGTTGGATGATCCAATGGTCCCTTCAGGCTTTTAAATTTGGTGAGCGAACTCACGACCCTTATAGAACGCTAGCTGCACTGGATATTTAAATGTACGTGTAATGAGTTTCCCATCGTGCTAAAGCAGGCATCTTCAACTCTGTTTCTAGGACTGACTTCATGTTGTCATACACATCACCCATATGTTATATGATCAGATGCTGTATTATTGTTATTGAGTTTAATTTGCACACTAAAATAATATTTCTTTCAGTCTCAGTCCCATCACATTCCTTTTTTTTCCTGCCAAACCTCGAGCCCTTTGCAAGAAGCATGGATTCACTGTACCTTGGTAACTGCTTTGGCTGTTGGCGTTCTCAATGCTGTAAATCTTACACTTGGGAGAAAAAAACACATATCACCATAAATGAGATAAAAAGGCTATACTCACCTGATGATGAATAGTAATGAATATTAAGCGGGTAATGGAATATTTTATATATAATCCTGTTTCTAAGATTAGCTATTAAGACCCTTTAAATTGAATACAGGCATTTTGCAGATGTTTATTTCATGATGATGCTCTTTCCTCCTAATCCCTGATTCCATTTGTCCCACAGAGACATCATACAAGTTAGCATGCCTTACCCTGCTTCATCTGAAAACCAGCACACAGACCTGCAGACGCCAAGCCCCTCTTTGTTTACTGCCTTGTTATTTTCATTCACTTTCACTGGCATTTGCAAGCAAATCGTTAATGGCAATCACATGTGCATAGGTTGTCACACCCAACATATGCCTCTCTGCAATGTATAAACCCTCCACTTCCTGGCACACAAGGCAGCCCAACATCTGGTTGTAAATAGTGCCCCATTTTGGCTTGAGGTTCCTGCTCTCCCATGGTCTCTAAATGCACTGAGAACCAAAAATGACTCAGGAATCAAAGCAGTCCGTGCTGCACTGGAGCAAGGCTCGAGTCTCGCCACGAAAGCAAGCAGAGAACAACATGCAGCAACATTCATGTACAAAATACACCCAGCTTAAATCCCGTATGTAGTGTTAAATGAATGTGTGCACACATTAATGCCCCGCTGACTTTCAAGGTGAGGCTTGCAAGTCACTAAAAAATGTTTTTTTTCAGTATAACTTTTTTTGTTCCCTTCACCTTCTATACCTTGAGGAGTTGAGCACATTTATGGAAAATAGAAACTTATGTGATGGAGAGTTAGATCAGTTTGCCCATTCCTATCATAGACAGACAGAGGGCTCAGTACCTTCTCTATGAAGACAGACTGAAGGAACTGTCAGGCTCACTGCAGCCTTTCAGTATTTAAAAGGGGATTATAAACAGGAGGAGAATCAACTTTTTACAAGGGTAGACAGTGACAGGACAAGGGGAAATGGTTTTAAATTGAAGGAGGGAAGACTGAGGTTGGATGTCAGGGAGAAGTTCTTTCCTATGAGAGCGGTGAGCTGCTGGAACAGCTGCCCAGAGAGGCTGTGGTGCCCCGTCCATCCCTGGAGGTGTTCCAAGGCCAGGTTGGATGGGGCCCTGGGCAGCCCGGGCTGCTGGGAGATGTGGAGGTTGGTGGCCCTGCATTGGTGGGGGGTTGGAGCTTCATCATCCTTGAGGTCCCTTCCAACCCTGGACCTGGTCATTGTGTGATTCTGTGATATTAATATCTGGCCTTAAAAATAATCCTTGTGGATGCACTTTCTGTCACAAGAGGCAGGAGAATTTTCAAAATCATTGAAGCTGTACATCCAAGTATCTACTATGTTTCCTTATGTTTCTAAGGTTGCTGTGATAGCTGCGCCTGTGCTTATAAACAAAACTGGTCAGGGCTCTTTCTCTGACCTGCAGAGAAACATGCTAGCACAGCTTGTGACCATATGGCTGCATTTTCTCCCTCTTTCCTCCCCCACACAGCACAGCCCCATTCACGCTGCTCACCAGGAAGAGCTGCTGGCCCACACTCACTCCCAAGCCTGGGCAAGGGCTAATTCACACACAGCAAAGGCATGCCAAAGAGCATGGGAGCAATCCAACAGCTCCAGTGATGGCTGGCAGAGCTTGAGCCCACAGCGTGGACCTCTGCAGTTTGCTGGTAAGGATGCAGCCATAGGGAGCAGTCCTGAGATACAGACAAGAAGCCATTGGCTGTGTACAGAATATAAGCAGAGTTTGATCACAGATGGGGTAACGTCACAGTCTGAGCTGAAAACACTGCAGAATGACGAAATTGTGCCTTCCTCCCAGCTAATGCACTCGTACTATGAAAAGTACCACAACAGTATACTCTTACTTAGTGCCTATTTACATACAGTATCATATATTCCTCCCAGCTGGATCTTGCTTATTACTGTTAAGTAGTTGGACTTTTACATTTTAACCTATTCAAATGTCACTGTCAACCAGGACTTACTGATTGATTACCAGGACTTGCTGATTACCAGGACTTACTGATTGATTACCAGGACTTGCTGATTACCAGGACTTACCGATTCTGCAAATAAAGTCTGTTTTCAAGGCAAGATTGGTTTCCTACTGTGCAGCCATTCAGAAAAGTGTTGGAACACCAACACACTTTGTACACAGTATTCCCCTGTCCTGGGAAAGGTGTTTTGGAGCAGGAAAGTTTTGACTGCCTCCAGCATGAAAGTTAAGATGAAACACTCATAGAGATGCACTGTTTGCTTTGCAGCAGTAGTCAAACGCCACGTGGTGCTGGAACAGAGCAGTGCTGCTGCTCAGAAAATGCGGACAGGAAAATACACAGCAGCTTTCAGTGTGACCACTGTGAGCTCCAGCATTTCATCGATGGCTTGCATTTATCTGAGGATTAATTTTCTCTTAATCTGCACATGGGCAATGTCTTCAAAATAATGTCTCTCAGCCTTCCCGTAACCAAACCACAGCAATGCACTGCGCTATCAGGGCAGGAACGGAGCTGGGTGGAAAAGATTTGGAGTGCAGTTATCGAGAATTGGTTTTCAGTGAGGAAGGACACATTGAATGAGGTTTTGCAGAGGCCAGTCCAAGCTCAATTCCTTTTGAACATACCTTCATTTTCCTGGCCAGCGAGTACCTGGATGATGACCAGGATGCTCAAATATAAACAATGTTTACTACATTTGCAGATGATACCAAGTTAGGAAGAACTGAAATAAAGGAAGAGGGAGAGAATCCCACAAGCTCTTGACAGGTTGTAGATACAGACTAGTCCAAGATGCCAAAATAAACCAGGGACAATTCACTGGGCAAATACAGGATGAAGAACAGCTGTCCACTTAGCAGTCCTGCAAGTTCACAAGGGTGAAAATCCACCACTGATGTCAAGAAGCTGGTGGACATCAGAGCAGAGGATTTATACCCCTTCCTTCTGTTCATACTGGTAAGATCTCAGCTAAAGTACTGAGCCTGATCTGGCATCTCATTAGCAAGTGAAACAGGGACCTTCCAGAAATAATCTAGAAGTAGTAAAGAATGACTTAAGCGATGCTGATACTCTCAATATAAACAGCATAAGACCAAGAAGGAACGTGTGCTTTAAAACCATAAAGGTTGCTCTCAGCAGAAAGAAATAGTGTTTTATATGCTTACCTGGACACATGAGAAACAACGGGCTAAGAGAAAACGCAGCAGGTCAGTCACAAAGGCAAACACTTCAATGGAAAGAAAAGTTTGTCAGCACATGGTAAGATGAGTCTCCTGACAGAGAATACTTCAGTGTCCATCCTGTTTGCTGACTGACAGCGGACTTCTGAAAGGAGCGTACAGTTGTATGACTCAGTGCAGAGCTCTCTCTCCATGTGTACGAGACAGCCCTCACAAAGCCAGCCCTGCTGGCAAATTTACGTTGTCTGCTTGCTATAGGCACATTACTGTAATGCATCATTCCCAGCTTCCCAGTCACCTTCTCCACGTCTCCAGAGCCTTCTGGACTCAATCCAGCCTAATCCGCTCCCAAATGTCTGCTCAGCCACCAGATTCCCTTGTCTAAATATGATGACCCGACTCTGATCACCTCTGTTCTCCCATTCGGCAGCAACAGACCTACACTAATCCACCAAGGCACGATGCTTCCAGCTGAACACAGCCCATGCTCAAACACTTTGTAACCTTTTAAGAAACGGCAGAAAAATTTGTGAATTAGGGAGGCAGGTGAAAATCTCAAGTCTGCACAGAGGTAGCTAATTAACAAGATGATGAACTTCTAGATAATCTATGCAGGTCAGCTGCACTAACCAAAAATTCACTGAGCAAAAGACAGGAAGAGGGCATTTGAGCTTTTAAGGCCTTACAGCCATGGCAGACAAAACTCACTGCACACAAAACTCAGACCAAGTCGATCTCTTTCGTACTTCCCATGCAGCACAGCAACCCCATCAGAGAGAATGCTTCAAAACAACCGCTGGCCAAATAATAAAAATAGGACCAGAAGCACTTTCCAAGTGGTACAAAGGGGAACTATGGGGGTGCACAAGTTCAGAGGGCTGTGAGAAATGCATTTCTGTGTGTCAAACACACACCAGCAGGTCAGGCCACCCATCTCTAAACACGAGGAAGACAAAGCAGCCAAGAATGGTCTCTGTCTTCTCACAAGTCCTGTCCCAACCTCACCCCTCCCATAAGTGAACAGGGACTCTGATCTGGAACTGATCCCTTCTAATCAGCATCCCTCACATGTGAAACAGTTAAACTGTTTGCTTACTACTTTTAAACAATATAAAAGCACCAAGGAGGAGGATGACAGGTTTCACAGGATGACAGTGAAGGGAGAAGGCATTTCTATTCACCTTCTGCACTTCTGTCTTGGAACAATGAAATGTTATTTCACAGTAACAGGATTAAATGATCCCAATACCCACCTCCACACCTTCATCCTGTGCCTCAGGAGCCACCAATATAAACTACTTACCAAGCTCCCTTCCCTTCCCTTCCCTTCCCTTCCCTTCCCTTCCCTTCCCTTCCCTTCCCTTCCCTTCCCTTCCCTTCCCTTCCCCTTTCCTCTTGGTCTTTTTTTTTTTTTTTTTAAGAGAAGCACATCTATGCCTTCACTCCCTGAGGGATGCAGCCTGTCCTGTCTCACTCCCATTCAAATCCCATCCAGTATGGTTTATAATGCACAGTGTGATTTGGACAGGAGCCACAATGCAATGTTTGGAAATAATCACCCAAATGCTTCAGAGTGCCAACACCTAAAATAAGCAAGCATTCAGTAAGTGGCAGCAGTGACCAGGTTCTGGCAGTCAGCAGTGATGCTGTTGCAGCAGATGTTGCTTGACACGTAACCCAAATAAATGCAACATCCCAGCAAAGCAAAGAGAAACAGAAAAGGCGCAGACAAATCGGTCTCTCTTACTATCAGTGCAAAGGGGCGAAGAGAACTTGGTGACCACTGGGATGAAGGATGCTGCAGGTGGTCCCACAGAGAAGGAAAACATTGACGTAGCAGCTTGTTCCCTGCTTGCTTTGCTTCTTTTTCTTTTTCTTTTTTGCACTATGACTACTGCTCACCCTGTGTATACCACTTAAGGGAGGATTTACAAAGCAACAATCAGGCACATAGATTTCACTTCAAAGAGAAGGTAAATGCTTAACACTAACAAAATGAGGCATAAAAACAATCTACCAATTTCCTGCCCAGGCGTCTCACTAAACATAAACTTCTTCCTTCAGCATCCATGGTTGGCATCTATTGCACATGCCCAAAAATGCCACCAGGTTGGCAAAGCATCCCTGAAGGCCCCATCTCCTTTGCAGACTCCTGCCATGCTGATGGCACCAAGCTCAGCACTCAGATGCTTTCCCATCCAATATGAACATGCAAGGTCCAGATTCTGCAGCCCCATCAGTGGAGCTCAGGAAACAAGAGATTCAGTTCTAAACCCCAGCTCATCTGTGCTGAGCTCATGGAGCTCCTGCAGCCTTCAAGCTGGGAATGGGAGAAGTCCTGGTTCAGATGGGTCACTGCTGATCTCTGTTTTAAGGCACTGAGTGCCAAATTCACACGCACATCACTAAGCAGTGAACCCAGATCTCCTCTCACCCATCTCTGCCCCCTGAGGATGAACCCAGGCCAACCTGCACAAGGTGTGGGGGCAGCCAGAGAAATATGGGCACATGGAAATGCTATTGCAGATCATGCCTTACATCCCTCTTTGCCCCAGCCCTCCATAAAGGCCAAAAAAAAGCATTTCCTGCACCCATGAAACACTCAAGGCTAACACAAAGATTGAGTTACAGTGACCTGGAAGTGGCTCTCATGAACAGGTATGGCTTTTCCCATCACAATGGGCACAGCAGGAAAAAATGAGTAAAACCATATCCACGTGCCCTTGGACTTCAGAAAGAACCAAACCTTGATCCAACTTCTGTCAAGGTTACACGCAGCAGGGATCTCCATAGCACAAGTCAGACTGCAGTAAGCACTGCCATGCTCTCAGAACAGTGTCACTCCTCTAGCCCTTACTGCAGAGCTTTTATGGTATTCTTGTTTTTCCTTCTGCCCTCTTTCAGTGTCCCCCAGAGTTTCAATCAAAATTAAATTCCCTGCTTCTCATTCCCATTTTGCATTCCAGGAAGTAAAACAAGGCCAGGCTGAGCTGACTGGCCATAAAAAGCCCTTCTCACAGCGAAAGCAATGCTTTCCAATAAAACTGAAGCACTCTGGCTGTGCTGCCCGGGCTTCACTTCCCTGCTTTAGGGCACATCTGTGGAGATACAGCAGTTGCAAAGGAGGGAGATAAATAATAAGGAATTGCTCTTAATCATCGAGCAACTTCCAGCTATACCAAAATAGTAGCCAAAACACCCACTGATGCTGCTGCACACTTCAGATGTCAGATCTCAGGAGCCCCTTCCCCACACAGCTGCTATCAGAACCGCCCCAGGTTTGGTTTTTCTCTTAGTTGACTTGTTTATTGCCACTTGTTTAAAGCACTTTTCAGACATGATTTATGAAGTGCCTCTAAGGAAGCACACACATGTACGCATAAAAACACACACAGCTGTGGTTCCAGTTGTACGGGAAAAGGAGCAATAAGAATTCTCACTGCATCATAAACAGGACCTGAGCAAATCCTTTTCTCTGCCTACAGAGCCCCGTGGCCAGATCTTCAGGGAGAGGCACAACTGCATTGCTTTGGTGGCCTTATTTGAGCTGCAAGGTGATGCTTTTTACGCTCCATTTTGAAAAGTTCTCTTAAACATACACACCACACACATGCATGCACACAAAAGGCAACTATCAGCCCTCGGTTAGTTCAAACTGCTACCCCTGCCATCCCCGCATGTCCCAAGAGCACCGGCTTTAAGCCTTTACAAGCAGCTTTTCCCCAGCATCAAAGATGAAGGCTGTTTTCATTTTTCATTTTCACTGATGCAAAATCTCATTCATGTAAAATTTTCATTTTACAGGGTTGAAGTATATAACTCTATGTTCTATCTTTAGTTAATGAAGGTGTTGTATCCTCTGTCCCAAGGCAGTACTCATCACCCAAGATGCTCTCCCAGCTATTTGTGGAGCAGAGGCTCTTACATCACTTTTGTAAACTCGATGTGCAAGTCTCTGGGAAGCAAAGCAGGGTATCTGCCAAAGAACAGAGGTGGTTTGTTGCAGCCTGCATGCTACAACTTGTAAGTAAAGTATTTCAAGCCCCAAGTAATGTTCCAGGTAAAGCCCAACCCTACGGAGGTGCTGTGCTCAGGGTTACAGGAATCCGCAGCCCCTGCTTGGCTAAGCACAGCTTCGGATCTCTGCAGATCCATGCTCTCAGCTTTATCCTGGCTCCTGCTCTCCTTCCCAGGCCTGTGGATGTTCAGATATTTTTAGCTACTTGCCGTGAGTGAAGGAATGTCTTTCCCTGTTACCTCATTCACAGGGGCAGCTCTGCCAAGACAAACAGGTCCAAAGCATGATACAACTCCAGCCAGGGGAGAGAGCTCCCATCACATTACTGCCTGTGCTCAAATCACAAGCACCTGGAATTATTAGCATCTGTGGTACATGAAATACATTCCCAACTTCCTCACCTGGCCACACAGACAGGAGGGGGGGAATTTCAGCTTCTTCCCGCCCTTGCACAGCTGAACAGCTCTGAGTATGAGTGAGGGTTCCTGAAAGCAGCCCTGACAGATCCAGGACGAGCACAGGGTCATCAGAGGGGCTCCCCAAACTGCAACCTCTGCAGGAATATGTGCCAAAAGGGAAGTCAGTGGCCAACAGCAGCTCAGTTTCTTGTCTGGGGAAATCTGCTCTGCCCCAGTCTCACAGTGTTAATCACACACACACCTCCATGTTCCTTCACTCTGCAGAACCTTCCACAAGGGACAAAACTCAACCACGAGAGTCAACTCATGCATTCAACGTCAACAAGGCAAACCCCAGTCAGAGTAAACTGACTGCAGCAAATACACTTCCTTGCCTTGTCCCACAGCTGCCTGTATGATTCCAGGCCCAGAGGCCCCTGCACACTGAGGGGCTTCTCTGCTTCACAGGCCTTCCTGGAGGACAAATCTATTCAAGGTGCCCTGACCCAACCTACCTGCAGATACCATGTAAGCACTGGCAGTAACCATTCAGAAACACGGGCTTAAATACTTCAGCCATGGCATGCAGGAAAATGCAGATACTGAGTATCAATGCTATCTAAAAACCTTTACCTACTGAAAATTCACAGGCTTCCAGAGGCATAACAAAAGCTAGTTTAGTGAACAGACAGAACTTTATTCACATTATTCACCGCTGGCAAACACATATTCAATGTAAGTGCCAGATCCATAGGGAAATAGTATGTCAACCAGCTCAAAAAGAGAAAATACACTTCCCAGTGAATCCATTTTGAACATATACTCAGAATTATCAAGCAACCTCACAGCTACTCCACCCTACCTGGGCTGCTGCACCATGAGCACATCCTTGCTTCATACTAAAGGGAATTGTAAGGCAGGGAATTGTAAGGCAATGCACACAGAGACAAGGACATCCCCTTCAGGAGACGTGTGCTTACTGTGGTGCATCTCCTGAACAGCATTTATCATTCTCTCAGCAGCAACAAGCTCAATATCAACAACAACAACAAAAGGGCTCAATCACCTTCCAGGGAGCTCTTGCTGCTAAATCCTCTTTATAAAAAAGACATGTATAAACTTGACAGCTTCAGTCAGACGCAGAAAGCCCAGGTAAATGCAGCTCTTACAGAGCTGGCAAGAAATAACGGGGAGATCTGAACAATGAAAGAGGTAAATCACTTCAATATGACAGGCTGGACTTTAGAAAGATTTGAGGCCATGGTCATAGAAATCATCATCTCCGGAAATCCCAAAGGAAAACAAAACCTTGCTTTTCTCCAGAAAGTGAGGTTATAAGCCAAAGTGAAATGAGGAAGGGAATGGTCCCTATTCAGAGAGGCACATTGCAATAATCAAGTGCTGTGGATGTAATTTAAAGCAGAGATCAAATTCTACAAAGCAAGACAAAAGCAGAAGTAATAGCAAAGGAATGCTATGAGCAACAGGAAAGCCCAGGCAGTGACGGGGCTTACTGAGCACTGCACAGCCCTTACAGCACTGCCTGCACCTGAGAAAGGCTTCCATTTACCTGGACCTGAGCAAGGCCTTTGACATGGTCCCCCATCACATCCTCATCTCCAAATTGGAGGGAAGTGGATTTGATGGGTGGACAACTAGATGGATAAGCAATTGGTTGAAAGGCCGCAGACAGAGGGTGGTGGTCAATGGCTCTATGTCCAGGTGGAGGCCGGTAACGAGCGGTGTCCCTCAAGGGTCTGTCTTGGGACCGGTGCTCTTTAACATCTTTATTAATGACATCGATGAGGGAATGGAGTGCACCCTCAGCAAGTTTGCTGATGACACCAAGCTGAGTGGTGCGGTCGATACGGCGGAGGGAACAGATGCCATTCAGAGGGACCTTGACAGGCTGGAAAGCTGGGCTCGGGTGAACCTGATGAGGTTCAACACGGCAAAGTGCAAGGTTTTGCACTTGGGCCGGAAGAACCCCAGGCACCTGTACAGGCTGGGAGGAGTTGTCCTTGAAAGCAGCTCGGCAGAGAAAGATCTAGGGGTCCTGATAGATGAGAAGCTTAACATGAGTCAGCAGTGCGCTCTGGCAGCCCGGAAAGCAAATGGGATCCTGGGCTCCATCAGGAGAGGGGTGGTCAGCAGGGATAGGGAGGTGATTGTCCCTCTCTACTCTGCTCTTGTGAGGCCCCATCTGGAGTACTGTGTCCAGGTGTGGAGCCCTCAGCACAAAAAAGACATGGAGATTTTGGAAAGGGTCCAGAGGAGGGCCACAAAGATGATCAGGGGACTGGAGCACCTCCCCTACGAGGACAGGCTGAGGGAGTTGGGTTTGTTCAGCCTGGAGAAGAGAAGGTTGCGGGGTGACCTCATTGCAGCCTTTCAATACCTGAAGGGAACTTACTCCCAGGAGGGGTGTAAACTCTTCGAAAGGGCTGATAATAGCAGGACTAGGGGAAATGGTTTTAAGTTAAGAGAGGGAAGATTTAGGTTGGATGTTAGGGGGAAGTTCTTTACTAGGAGAGTGGTTGGGTCCTGGAACAGGCTGCCCAGGGAGGTTGTGGATGCCCCGTCCTTGGAGGTGTTCAAGACCAGGTTGGACAGGGCTCTGGGCAACCTGATCTAGTAAAGGTGTATGTTTGGTGGCCCTGCTAGGCAGGGGGGTTGGAACTACATGATCCTTGAGGTCCCTTCCAACCCGGATCATTCTGTGATTCTGTGATTCTGTGATTCTGTGATTCCATGCTGCACAGACCCCCTGTCAGACTGCATGAATGATTTTTCTTTGCTTTTAATTATCAGAGATCCAAATCCAGCATCTAATGAAAGCTCAAACTATCTCTAGCAGGAAAAAGAAAGATGTCAGGCTAATTTCCTAGGCTGAGAAGAAACAAGAAGTAGTTCAGGAGGTCTGAGATTTACTCTGGCCTTTCCCCACTCAAGACCTGGGGTAAGGAAAGCATTTAGTTCTTGTCAGAGTACAGATCATACACAATGTAGGCACAAACGGGGCTATTTGCCCCTTCAGCACTAGCAGGCAGCCCAGTAGCTTTGCAGAGGGGATGTGGCAGAGGGCTGCAAGAAGCAACAAATGCGGACAGCGTATAGCATCTTCATTCCCACTGAAAGAAAACAGCAAAGGCAGCTTTTAGGCTTTGGAGGTTTGTGTTGAGGAGTCAATGCAGTCCCCTCCCTTTACACCCCACCGCTGTCCACTCAGTGCCTGCCTTCACATCATTTCCAACCTCATCCACAAAACTACACGTACAAGTGGTGACAAGCCTGGAAAATGAACTAGCAAAGAGAACTCGGGCTGTTAGCACTCATTGGCAGCCAGATTTTTTAGGGAGACATCCTTAAGTACCCCCCTTTGAACCCAAAGCAATGCTCCCTTCATCTTCCAGAAGTCACAGCCCTCCTCCCCAGCTCAGGAGTACACGATTCTGGACATACTAACTCACAAACTTAATTTTTTCTTTTTCTCACCCACTCAAAGTTATATCTCAGTATACCTCTGCCATCAAACAACCCATTACTGCAATTATTTCCTGTAAGCTTCTTTCATCTCATATTAAAATGCCCAAGGAGGCTGTGGATGCCCCATCCCTGCAGGCATCCAAGGCCAGGCTGGATGTGGCTCTGGGCAGCCTGGGCTGCTGGTTGGCGACCTGCACACAGCGGGGGGTTGGAACTGATGGTCATTGCCGTCCTTTTCAGCCCAAGCCATGCTATGATTCTCCGATGATTCTATGAAAATGTTCCCAGAATTCCTTTCCTATCAAAATAATAGCCAGTATCTTAGGAATTAGCTTCATTTCTAGATGAGTTAGGGCCATATACCCTCTTCTCTAGCAATATAAATGCTCTGCAAACCAACCAGAACTGTCTCTTATCATAACTTACATACATAAGAAAACCACACTGTCCACTGTTCATTCACAAACTCTAAGCAGTTTGGGGGCAATACAGCATACAAATGTTTTGGCCTTACAGCTGCCTTTCTCCCCACAAAGATGTCACAGAATCGTAGAATGGCCTGGTTTGAAATACAGGAGGGTCAAGGCACAGTTTAAAGGTGCCTCTTTCCAGCTGTTTAACAACAGGATCTATCCTCTTCTTCAGCCCAAGGGAGTGCCATACATATCTGCAGGCTGCCAGTAGCTCAGGAGAAAAATGGAGCACATTCACATCTCCTGCTGCAGTAATTGTTACCAATTATCAATCTCCACTATTTATCATCAAGAAATCAAGCTACATACATGACAAAAATATATAAACTGTCTGATATTTGAAAATCTATGTACAGAGCTTGTCTTCTCATTACCTCCTCATTGTTTGCAATTCTGATTTCATTGAAATGACACTTCAGAATATTGATTTCAAGCAAACAGCAAATAAAAACAGTGAGCTTTCTTAAAGAAAATCAGTAAAGTTAAGTAAAGTAAAAGTAAAAGTAAAAGTAAAAGTAAAGCAAAGCTAGTAAAGCAAGTAAAGCTAAATCAGCAAAAAAACTTTCCAGCAGAGACTAATGATATCTTTACTGGACAATTTATGAGTAGAGCTTGGCTGACCTAAAATCACAGAATCATAGAACCATTAAGGTTGGAAGAGACCTCTAAGATCCCCCAGTCCAACCCCAGCCCACCATGCCCACTGATCCCTCAGTGCCACATCTCTGCAGTTCCTGAACACCTCCAGGGACGGTGATGCCATCACCTCTCTGGGCAGCTGTGCCAACACTTCGTCACTCTGAGAACTTTTTCCTAATATCCAACCCCTGTTCTTCTAGGGAACATGGTCCAAGTGTCTTCTCACTCAGTCCAGGGGATTACTGTGAGTGCCAAGCCCTGTGTATCACCCATTGCCATACCACCAGGGGAAAGTGTCAGCGCTCTCAAATTAAAGGGCTTTGCAATCCCCTGCAGACAGAAACCCCAGCTACAAATCTTCACACCAGAAAAAGGATTGGAGGCATGCTGAACCCAGATGTACAACCAAAATAATTTCCAGTGAGGCAAAAGTGTAGTGAGGTGGGAACTGCCCTGCAGAACTTCTGCCGAAAGAGATAATTATCAGCTGCTGGGCTGCCTCTGATAAGAACTGCTTCTGCAAGTGCTCCGTGCTCACTGGTTATCACTACTCATCAGTCAGCCAGAACAGAGAGAGATCGGGGCTTCTCCCGGGGGGGAATCACTGGTAATTCAGTTACAGTAGATGGAACACAGAGTGGGAGCATGCTGACCCGCAAAGTACCAGAAATACCTGCAGATGGGTCAGAAAAAACTCTCCTCTCACACAGATAACAACATTGCCCTCCCTATTCAAGTATTTCCAAGACTGCTTTAATTAAACAAAGCAAACAGATTGTCTTGCAGACCTTTAAAGCTGCAAACATGCCACTCACACATCGTGATTGTCATTTGTTCAGTTGCAAAACACACATGTTACAAGGCTATGCTGCACTTCAGCCTAAAAACACAAGTGCAGATTCAAAGCCTTCATCCACTGCTCACGCATGTTGGCAGTCTGATACGAGCAGGACCTTCTACAAAGGGCCAGTCAGGACAAGCAGCTGTTCGAAGCAACCTGTAGCACAGGAGGAGGTTTTTCATTTTGGACAAATCTCTTCTTTCATTGAATCACAGAACTGCTCAGGTTGAGAATGACCTTCAAGATCATCAAGTCCAACCAACAACCCAACCATCCTACCCTGACTCAAACAACCCTCTGCTAAATCACAGCCCTGAGCACCACATCCAAATGGTTTGTAAACATATCCAGGGACGAGGACTCAGCCACCTCCCCGGGCAGCCCATTGCAGTGCCAAACAACCTCTTCTGTGAAGTTTTTCAGCAGGAACACACAAGATAACTATAGCACTGGTGGCTGTGCTCTTTACTGTGTCTAGGTGCTGGACAAGAAAGATTCATCACAGAAGTGAAAATTTTCTCCTTTGGAGCATCTGCTGGAGGAGCCTAGCATGAAACCCGACAGGTGTGAGTTGGGAGGATGTATTTAACGCAGCATCACCTGCTGCAGTGCCCAAACAAATCAGTCTCCAAATCACTTCACACCCTCACACTGTTTCACTGTTTGGTGTCACAGAACCCTGCCTGACTGAGGCGCCCACCCATGCTGCCAGTCTGTGGCAGCCCAGGGACCTGGACATGTGTCACCAACAGGGCAGACACCACTCAGGAGGTAAAACTGAGCATTCCAATGCAGACACTGGCCTAGGAAAAAAATACCCACCACACACACACAAAGAAAAGAAAAAAAAAAAGAAGAAAAGAAAACCAACACTGCTGCAGAAAGAAACCACCTTCGGAAACCTCAAAGCCAGAGTTTCAGACTTCTATATCCGAGAGAATGGGACAAATGGAAATAGAGAAGCAATCCAAAGTTTCCATGCAGTGGTCTCTGCAGCTTGCTACAAAGCTGATGGGCATTTCTATCTCCTCATGATACTCCTGTATTTAACTCTACAATGATATAAATGGCTTTAGTTAGCACAGACCCAAAATGGCCACATTATGTGGCAAGTTCCCCAAGGTGTCAAGACTGACATAGGGCCTAGAGAGCCCAAGAAAGGCACAGTGTCTCAGGCTGAAGAAAAAGCAGAGTAGTCTCTTTCAGTCTCACACTGAATCACTGTGGTTTAAACCACCAAGCAGCTCAGCACCACGCACCCATTTCCTCTCTCCCCCCTCTCACTGTAACAGGGAAGAAAAGATGGGGGATCCCTTTGGTCAGTTTAGGTCAGCTGTCCTGCTTCTGTTCCCTCCCAGCTCCTTGTGCACCCCAGCCCCATATTGACAGAACAGTGTGAGAACCTGAAATATGCTCTGCAGAGAGGGACCTGGGTGTCCTGGTGGACAACAGGTTGGCCATGAGCCAGCAGTGTGCCCTGCTGGCCAAAAAGGCCAATGGCATCCTGGGGTGCATTAAAAAGAGCGTGGCCAGCAGGTCGAGGGAGGTGATCCTCCCCCCCCCTCTACTCTGCCCTGGGAAGGCCTCATCTGGAGCACTGCGTCCAGTTCTGGGCTCCCCAGTACAAAACAGACAGGGATCTCTTGGGAAGAGTCCAGCAGAGGGCCACAAAGATGGTGAAGGGCCTGGAACATCTCCCCTGTGAAGAAAGGCTGAGTGAACTGGGTCTGTCCAGCCTTGAGAAAAGAAGACTGAGAGGGACCTGATCCAGCTCTACCAATATCTGAGGTGTGGGGGGCAGAGTGGCGAGGCCGGACTCTTTTCAGCAGTGTGTGGAGACAGGAAGAGGGGAAACAGCCAGAAAGTGCAGCATAGGAAGTTCTGCACAGATGTGCGCAAGAACTCCTTTAGGTGAGGTGACGGAGCACTGGGACGGGCTGCCAGGGAGGTGGTGGAGTCTCCTTCTCTGGAGATATTCAGGACCCGCCTGGATGCCTACTGTGTGACCCGGTGTAGGGATCCTGCTTTGGCAGGGGGTTGGACTCGATGGTCTCTGGAGGTCCCTTCCAACCCCTACGATTCTGTGATTCTGTGATTCTTGCCTCTGTGCAGCACTGCTAAGCAACAACTAACATCAGTGTGTTATCAACATTATTCTTATCCTAATACCAAAACACAGCATCATACCAGCTACTAGGAAGAAAATTAACTCTATTGCAGCTGAAACCAGGTCAGCCATCAAGGCAGACGGCATTTGGTGCTTACATCACAACCAAGGAAGCTTCTATGTAGAAAGGACATCCAGATGCAAAACCTGGTGATAAGGAGTGATGCCCTGCTGTTTGGATAACACGTAACATTACCCAATGGGACAAACACCAAGAGGAGAAGAATTCTGAACTTCTGGACAAAGCTTTTAATGTCAGCACTGAACTTACCAGCAGTTATCACAAACAGTCATTTGAGATACTTGCCCTCTTAAATTTACTATAGGAAGCAATATCTATTGGCCAAAGCTGGTTTTGAAGTGACAGCACAAGTCTTGATCTATACACAATAAAGGAGCCAGGGAACAGGTAGCACATACAGTAGATCACATAATCGTAGAATCATCAAGGTTGGAAAAGACCTCTAAGATCATCCAGTCCAACCATCTATCTGCCAACAATATTTCCCACTAAACCAGGTCCATGTCAAGAAACTTCTAAATGTTTGCTGGACACCTGCAGGGACAGTAACCCACAACTTCCCCGTGCAGCCCATTCTAGCACCTGACCACTCTTTGGGAGAATTATCTCTTAATATCCAGCCTAAACCTCCTTTGGCACAACTTGAAGCTGTTCCCTCTCGTCCTATCAGTGGTCACATTGGAGAAGAGGCCAACCCCTACCATACCACAGCCTCCCTTTCAGGTAGTTATAGAGAGCTATAACACCTCTTGGAGCCTCCTCTTCTCCAGGCTGAACAATCCCAGCTCCCTCAGCCACTCCTCATAAGACCTGTGCTCCAGACCTTTCACAGCTTCATTGCCCTTCTCTGGATACCTGCCTATAAAGTGCTGTCATTGTAATGTTCCTATTTGCTTCTCATCCATCTGCAGGAAACCTTCAAATACTAAAAGTTACTCATTCCAGAAACAATAAATTAACTATGAGGAAAAGGAGAAGGGGCAGCTTCTTTAATCTCCTAATAAAGAAGCAGAGGAAATTGCATCATGCCCAGATGGGAGACTGATGTTGGCTTGGCAGACAGATAGACAGATCAGAGCGTTGGCATTAATGGCATCGCTTTCACAGAGGCAGACAGACGGAGCAGCCAGAACAAATGCCTGCATGCAGCTCCCTCTTGGTCATTCCAGAATCTCGAATCAGTTTTTATATCTCATTACTATTTCTCACAAAAAGTGAATCAAACCTTTGGCTTCATCATTCTCACGCATGGAGACATTCACACACGCTGCCAAATCAGAGCAACACCATTTTAGACTTGGTCCTTGTGGTGTAGCCAGGGAGCAGGTAAGGTAAATGGGCCCTGGATGCTTAGGAAATAATTCCTTGGATTAAGTTATCATCTGTCGCAGGGTTTTTCTATGCATCAGCACTCCCAAGGATTTGAAGTACGGACCCCCAGTATGCCATCAGCTTAAACCAGCTGCAATAACTCTCACAAAAAAAAAAAAACAACAGCAACAAAAAAACAGGAAGCCACTTTCAGGGCTCACTAAATGAAGGCAGATGATCTGCCAGTGCCTAAGACCAAACTCACATCCAGTTTACAGCAAAAGAACTGAGAAACACTATTGCTCATCTGAGCCCACCAAGGGCTGATACACCATCTGCTTTTGCTCCATCACACCTAGCAGCAGTTCCACGCTTACAAGGGAGAACCCCACCACACAGATGGCAGGAGTGCTGCTGCTGCTGCTCATTCTATTGATAAATCTATGGTTAAAGGGAGCAGTTCCTCA